>JAODUP010000516.1:52500-117500 GCA_025642065.1 Paralvinella palmiformis | reverse complement strand
ATGATGATGATGATGATAATGATGATAGTTTAGAAGACAACCGTGTTCCGAACCCACGTTTTTGTACTGCAAATTTCGGCTATTACCTCATATTTAAAGATATAATTAATCAATTAAGATTAATCTGATTGCGTCATATCCGACTTGATCTCATATTGTAGAATCAATTATGCCAACATAGTTTTCAGGATCAACTTGATGTACACACCTTAAGCGTGATTACACGATACGTCTTCTTGATATTCTTGTTGGTGATCGTACCTTCAAACGCCTGAAGGTGAGGTATCTATGCTCCAATTACCAACCTGTAATGAAGAACAAACTTAACAACTGATTGGTTGATTGTTCATTGACTTGTTTATCGGCTTCTTATGGAAATCTCCCGCAAATACAAGTATGACGCGGATTCGAACCCCACACCCTGGAGGTTTGCAGCGCAATGCTCTATCCATTGTACTATTGGAGCATCCATCACGAGTAACTCAAAATTGAAAAACACTTGACGTGTACGAGATACACTTGTTTGTGGGATTAGTAAGCTGATGTACATTTAACTTAGCATGTTGCAATATTAACAATCAAACAAAAACAAACAAACTCTATCCATCCGCAAATCCACACATCAATCCAAGCATCAACCAAACAAATTAAACAAAAACAATCGACCTTATAACAACTTAGCACATTCTGATTTCTGCAATGACAAACAACGTTTACGTGGTTACCATAGTTTCGCTAATCGTCGTGCCGCCTTTGAAGCTGACGCGTTTGATGTCAACAACCAGCTCTTGTACGGCAACATCGTCCGTCCACACGATATCACCAAATATGCCCGTATACTTCGTCTGAAAGATGAAACATCGTGTAGCTGGTCAAGATGAAAAAGTGAAAGTATTGTTTATCCTCGGCGCCGGCCTTATCTGAGATGTTTCTCCGAGGAGCTACTCTCCAAGGAAATGAGTTTATCGAGGCGAAGCTTTCTACCGATGGATGAAATATCAAACAGATGGGGAAAAAATCCAGAATGTATTATCCCAAGTAATTCGGGAGAATCAATGCGTTCGTAAAAATCTGACTTTTTACGTAAATACTACATAAATTGAGAATCGTGTATAGTAATAAGGCATTCGACTATAAACAAATAAGTGAAGATACTTCAATTATACATCAATTCACCCTAAACATGACATTGTAATGACATTTGATTCTCCACAAGCCTAAGTATTGTTGATATTAGCCATATATAAAAAGACGCCATTTGAAAATTGAAGCATTCGATCTAGTAACGGGATTGTTAACCTGTTTCAGTTCCGTCTTGAACAGTTCAGCTTGAGCTAAGGCTTCAGGATCAGTCTCGGAGAATTCGTAGCATTCCGTGTAGTTGATGCGTTTCCATTGTCCAGAATTCAGCAGTTTATCCAGAACGACCCCGACAAGCTTAACGACATCAAAATGGAAGGCAGACGACATCTGGAAATAAATGGATAGTTATTTTCCCGTTAGCTGTCTCGACGCTATGATTACATGAATTAGATTAGCTTTATCAGTCTTAACTAGCGGCGCTGTTTTGGATGAATAGCGCTACCGTTTGAATATGAGCATCTTCTGTAGCTGCTTAGACATAGAATATTATGTATAATTTTATGCTAATTTTGTTGCATCGTAATCCTTGCAACGGACGCGCTAAGCACCACAGTGAAAACTTGAATTGATAAATTTCGAAATAGGGATTAATAACAAAAATAATAACAGAACTAAGCACCAAATACACACACAGGTTGCTGTCTATGTGTGAGCCAGCGATATTGTTGCAAATTTAACTTTTAATTACAAATTTTCACGTATATCAAAACAAATGCCCGGTCCCCTTCCCCCCGATCAGCAAAAAAAAGTAAAAAAGAGAACAATCGTTTAGACAAATTTGCTTTTGTGTAATAATAGATGACGCTGTTAATGAACGGGTTTCTTCTTAATAAACATAGATCTGTTATTTATTATAAACGTCATGCGGACGTTGTACAGTCACATATGTCACCCGGATGTTGTGGAAATGGACGTTCATTATGTGCTGGTATATCAACATTTATTCGTGTTTTTCTCATTGAAAAAAGTCGATTCCTTCAATTCGATATCGATAGATTAAACCGATGTTTTATTTTCTAATCAGGCATTTCTTGTTCCTCCAAAATTCAGTAGCATTCACTAACATCGGAAAAACACCTGCGTTTATACAAGCACACGGGTATGTACGGGAGCTGATTCTCGAACGCGGACACCAATTACTGGTATCCGTGTGGGAGAATGAATTCCCCGTATGGACACCACTTATTGGTGATTTACCTCAATGTTTTCCCTGTTAAAGTTGACATTGTGTGTGCTGAACTTCTCGTCCATATAGTTCACATACTCCAGCATCGGTTTGTACGATGTTCTTCCCGTTAGCACGGCCACCGAGGAAACACTCTGACACTGAGAACAACCGACTCCTGAATCCTGTTTAAAAAAATGGGAACAGATGTGTGATTATATCTTATACGACACTGTCAGCGAAAACGACAACAACGACCAACGGTGATGACAACAACAACAACAACAACACTGCCGAATAAAACCAGGAATACAAGCGTTAAATCCTTTTTACTATTAGTATTATTATTACTATAACTACCATTAATGTAACAACAATAATAATAATAACAACAACAACAATAATAATAATAATAATAATAATAATAATAATAATATATTATTATTATTATTATTATTATTATTATTATTATTATTATTATTATTATAGACATACCTGGGTGAGAACATACCAACTGTATTTGAAACTCAGCATCCCGAGGTCATTGGCCTGAAACGTTTTGAAAAAGGCAATCATAGTTTCTGTTATTTGTTTACAGAGACAGTTCACATTCACTTAAAATTTTCAGGACAAATATAAATATGCTCACACAAATTTTAAATGATGTCAAAATATGTACACGATCAACAACATATTAAATAATCAAGTTAATAAATTCACTATTAATGCATGATATCTAGGCGCCGCCATTTTGAAGCTAGACACAGACCGGATGCTACTGAAATCTGACGTCACTTACCACAAGCTGTTTGTAATACCCAGTTATAATAATGTTGGTACAAAAGCGTGTTTACGAATATTATAGCAGAGTTGCTCCAAACACCTTCGACTTTTATTGAAATGGCTGAAGAAACTATATTTTGACATTCCGTAGGACGATTGTTTTATACTCTTGGAACAAGAAGCATCTACCGAGATGTCAGATTTACTTCAATGAACCGATGACAGGGTCAGTTAGTAACAGTTCAGTTGAACACGGGGGGAGGGGAATGAGGTCACGAGGATGGCTAAAGCGGAGCATCTCTGGATTTGATCGGCATCCAGATGGCCACATAATCCTTGTGCTAGCTGAGGTCAGTGTTTGCTTCCCGCCGTACAATATAGCATTCGAGGGATTATTTCATTATATCTATGATATCAGGTAGCTTTCGTGATTATTATATTGTGATTTTGGATTATTATTATAGCCATTACACATTTACATCACATTATGTGAGGATGAACTGTTCGTTTAAATATATTACACGACGAGACAATGATCTACCATGGTCAAGTTTCTTCTTGAAATTAGTGAATAGATGACTGCTAACGAAAAAAAATCAATGTTGCGGTATGAAGCAAATAGTCGATAATTATTCAACTGATAAATATCAAGGCATGTGCTGCCACCTGGAATCCGTGTATTGAGTTAAGCATCGCACTGATAGACACGTGTCATCCAAGTCGGAGATTTTAATCTATAACATCGAAATAGAACGTGGTCTGGTTATTAAAATTATGAAAATGACTGCCTAGTGCCAGTTGGCTAAACATTGACCTGATATGGCAACTGAATATCCCCCCACACACACCACGCACACACACAGTGATACATCAATGTTACTTGACAAACTACTGGAGTCCGTTCGCTGCACATTAATAACATAACAATATATGAGCGTCAGATAGGCTTGGGGGGTCTCTATTTAACCATATTTACCTGTCCCAGGAAGTCGTTTGCATTGTGAGAACTACAGGCCAAGAATAGATAATGCAGCTCGGCACTTTTAACCTTTTCCAATTGATCTCTCATACCATCTTCTGTTACCGCCATTCTTAGGTACAGATGTTGAGCGGGTATGTTACGTAGAAGTCGTTTTGGCTTGTTGTCCAGATCTAGATACAATTAAAAAGAATAAGGGGAATTGCCTCATATATCACGTGTGTTGGCTACTTTATGACGGTGTTAGTGATATGAATGTGGGTGATTGAGTAATCGCCTCAATGTTAAATGACATGAACCTGCTAAAGCGTTATACTAAAGGATATTAAAACATCTCACAGACACTTGGATTCGAGCCCATCGTTTGAAACTTTGCAACTATGCTTTAACAACTGTACGACGCGTGCCTCCTTTGAAATTATTTGATAAAAGCAATAATTTTAAGCAATTCTTTAACCATTTTGAAGAACGTCTTATGGCGTAATTGGTAGCACCATTGGCCACATTTATTTTTCACTCAGATTTAAATGACGGCCTATTTATGTGTGAAGGGTGTTTCATCTTTCACTTCGCCGCATTACCTATTAAATTCGCTTGGCTTATTTTGCTATCATGTGCACAAAAACGGTCATGCCACAACATTTCACATTTTCTTAAAGATCATAGGATATAAGCTCTCCCAAATTAGTCAAAATGTCAGTGTAATTTGTTAAAATCGATTTATATTTAAATGTTTCCTACAAATAAAGTTACAATGGTTTTAAAACTTTCTTTGTTAGCATCTCACGTGCACAAATATGGCACAGCTTTAATTAGAAATCGGAATGTGACGTCATTTTTGACAAACATATGCCGAACACTCGCCGTGGCCTAGTTTAATCTGTATTCCGAATTGAATATTTTCATTGTTAAACGTGTCAAATGGTGTATTGTGCCGCTCATAATTGTGCAAATGGATCTGCCAGTGGACGGAGTATGCATTCGTTCGCGTGATTGGCTGCAAAACATGAACAGAGCGCAGTGGAAGCCAACTTGCCATAGCAAGCTCGGTGGGAAATACTTTGATGTAAGTATGCTTGTTATTTCATCGTCTTTGGCACGATCAATTGGATATGACAAGAGTATCAGGCTTCCATTCCAACCATATTTGGTAAACAGCGTGATGCTACGCTCAAACGAATCAGCAGTTTGATGGAGAAATTGAATAGAAAACAGGTATGTATGAACGATAATAGGGTAATCTTGGGAGCAAACTAGTAGACATTTACTAGTTCACACATTTACTTAGGCCTATTCAAAGCTTCTTATGGCTGTCTATTGTAGACACTATTAAACTGTTAAAATAATAGATGTTCCATCTAGGGCGGCACATCCCTGTATAAGCAATATATGGGAGAGCCCCCATCCACCGGGCTCTTTTGTACCGATAAATACTACTTTATTATTATTATTATTATTATTATTAAATTGAAACAAGCAGCTCGTCACTGACCTGAAATAAAACAAGACCGAACACGGCCGCCGATTTGATGGCAAACAGGTCCTAACTTCCGGTCGGGGCAAAAAGGAAAGCAAACTGATAAAATCAGTTTTATAAACACGGTGAATTCTTATTGTGTCGTTGGTTGCATAAGGCGTTAACGTGGAAGTAATATAAAAGGAATATCTTTTCATCAGTAAGTATAAGGAACACATTTAAATTAGTTGCTAAAGCGGTTTTTTGGCTGGAAATTAAGCTTAACTATTATTATTATTATTATTATATTTAGCCTATTCGACAACTCCCGGCCCGTCTCTGGCGTTTTATCCCAACTAGACTAGATCTACGGACTTGAATAAAATAACACGAGTAATACAGATTCTCTGCACACACAAAATTATAAAGCACACATCACTATAAATGTTCGTATCCATAAGTTCAAAACTCGAAGCGCAGGCGCTTCGATGTTGCTTTTTGCCCCTAACGGAAGTCAGCGCTGTTTGTTCATGGCGGCCCAATCAAACACCACTGAGTGCTGGGTTTAGTTTTCTTTCAGATCGATGCGACGTTTTATTGCGTCGGACGAAAATAGGAATGAGGCGTTGCGTGTTATGTCATGTGATCTTGTTGTGTTTTCAATGATTGGTGGATGGTTTTTTTAAAATTATTTATTGCTTTATATCCCTTTCAGCGGGATACAACAAAATAATGTCACAAAATAAGATAATAACCGAATATCACATTGCCATGACCTTCATTTATGTCTTAAACCGAAAATAGGGTTAAAAATGTACACATCAATCTAATTCTTGTTGAGGTTGAGTTTGCTACGTCTTATATAGATCTAGTTCGAAATGTGAAATTTCCTTTCCCGTGATCTTTAACATTTGACCAAGAATGCTAAATTTGTACTTACATGAATGTTTGTATTTACGTATGACTGAAGCATATTATATAATAAATGTTATGTACTTATTTAATTTTAAAAGTAATGTATATAGATCTAATTTTAAAAGATTAAAGCAGCCCATTTCACCTAACAATACAACTTACCGAAGGTTTCGTCGTAAATAATACCGACATTGGTCAGGTTCTCCTGACTGACTATATCCCTGATAGTAAGAAGCATTGTACTGGCTGGAGGTTCGACGTTCACTGATGTCCGATATTCCTGTTGCTGGTTCCATTCATAGACAGCGGGGTCAACGGAAGCCACATGGGGAATACCCAGTGCTTCGGCCAGGGAACGAATTGTGGCGGTGACGTAGCGCGATGACAGGTCAACGATGACGTCAATGCCTCCATCAAGCATCTTACAGACTTGAATAGTGTGAAAAGAATCGCAAATTTTAAACCTAAATTTCGAGCAATGGTTTATTGGTGCTGATTTGGTTTATAATTTAAAGAACGATATTTCACGAAACATCCCAATAGTTATATGAATATTATAGGAATAAAGAAAACCTACTCAGAATGAGTTGCTAGTGTTTTAGACGAGGGCATATAACATACGCTCCATGTTACAAAAGCTCATTTTCAGCGATTGATTCTGAATGGAAACGAACCTCGATCCATTGCAGCGAATGAATCATTATCTCTCGCCTTTATAGTCATCAGTGTTACGGTATGATCATGAAATAGTCCAGATTTGTCTGGATCCTGGAGGTATTCTAACGCGGTTTCTAGGTTGACATCATAGTTTGGCGCTTCTTGGTCCACAACACCAACTGGTGACAAACAGATGAGGGTACATATATATATGTGTGTGTGTGTGTGTGTGCGTGTGTGTGTGTGTGTGTATTTTTATAATTACAACCCGGAGCATATGATGATAGCTTCCTTAATAAGTTATTTTCATCCTAAAACAATTATATACTTACCTAGAACGATATCCCTGCCACAGACAAGACAGGTGTAGAGTAAAAAGCACTGAGCTGCAGTCAGCCACATCATCAGTTCATCAATTACCTGGCTGAGATAATATTTTCAGTCCAGACAGAGGAATTATGATCGCGTTTCTTTAGTAATTCTGTACTATAAGTACCGTTCTGTAAATATGGTGTGCCCTAGTATCGTATTACTACAATCATTGTGAATCAGATCAGAGGATTCTTTGCACCGAATGCCGTCTGTTGTTAACTGAAATGAGCGAAACACATTGTCAACACAGAAGACAATTATCATTTAAACTAAAGGTATACAATACGGATCCACCAGCATCACTGGATCGGATGACAAAATACGGTTTTCACTTAGTATATCCTAGTACTTCTACAACAGAATAATTGACCCAAGCTGGATCATTCTAGCATATATTTCATAAACACGATGCATACATGACACTGAGTGAATATAAACAGGGATCCGATTTACTTGTTTTATTCGCTTAACAGCAATTAGTAATGTCATATAGGTAGACTTAGATAATATATAGGGAACATATTAATAAGGAACGGGATCGTTAGCTTTATAATAGGTTTTCTTACCATTGGAAACTGGTTATCGTTTGAATGCCCCCAAACCCGGCTTGCACACACACACACACACAACATACATATATATATATATATATATATATACTCACTCTCTCTCTCTCTCTCTCTGTCACACACACACACACAGAGAGAGAGAGAGAGAGATGGGGGAGGGTGTTATTTCAGATGCACATTTAGTGGCCCATTTAAATGCATTACGCAATTTCGACCATTGTTTTTAATTCTAGAGGACACTAGTTCGACTAAAAAAGACCAAAGCAATTATTACACCTTAATCTGTCATATCCATTAACTTCACACGATTACTTATAATGGACAAAAAACACAATGAAAACAATGCCCCCATTCCATGGTTGGCCTAGTTAACAGATCGTTCGTTCTCTGCGCGACCTTTTAACGACCGACGGGGTATTGCTTTTACGGCATTATCGCCTATTGTTTATTCCATTAGATTAGACCAGGCCTTTTAACGCGTTTTGGCAGTTATTTGCTAAATAAATAATGAGGCACCGGTGTGTCCTACGCTTTGGTCTCTGCTTATTTATCCAGTTAAACAATGGCGATGAATTCCCTAGTCCTATTCTGTGCGCTGGTTGACAAAAGATCACAGCATTTGGACGTATATCGATCACGGCATATCGTGAAAGCGGTATAAAACAGGTTAATTAGTTCATCCAACAAATCTTTCATTCGATCCATAATTCTCGACGGAAAGCACTTCAAACTAGTAGACAGATTAGATAGTATTATTATTATTATTATTATTATTGGTTTCGAGAGAATTTTGTTTTAAATCTAAAGACAAAATCCTTACTTAAATATTGATGGGCTGGGTATAATTATTTGATATCTCCTCTTGGTCGAATTTAGAAAAATAATAATATATATATATATATATATATATATATATATATATATACATACGATACTTAATATATATATATATATATATATATATATATATATATATAAAATGCGATGCTTCCTTTGATACGGGTACACCTTGACCCAGCCCTCATCTTTTTAATGGCATCGTCGTGATCCCAGACAGATTTATTCTTTTACACAAACTACACATGGAAATAGACAACGAATGCAAATAAACATCGCCGTCTTGACGAATATATTTAATAAAATGCGAATAAAATCATTGCCCTCCGTTGTCATCAATCTATAGAATGAATTACCTGTGGCTGCTGCGCTCTCTCGTTAACTTCACAATCTAACAAGCTGACGAAGAAAGCTTTCTGTATATGGTCTACACCACACACACACTCACACGAGCGCGCGCGCGCACGTTTCTTCGCTGATCTACTGCTTTTTATTTACGTTTGTCCGCGTTTATCCGCATTTGTTTACCTTGATGCACGACCTATCTCGTATATCAGAAGCCGCTGCCGACAGAGAAGCGGACGCCCAGTCGATAGCCAGCTCATTGCGAAATGATGTCGCATCCATTATTGATCTGAATAACGAAATAGCGCCCATCGCATGCTCCATAGGGGGCGTCCACTGACAAACAACTGATTACCTCCATTATTTCAGAAAAGACAGGTGTTAGGGTTCGGCTCAAAGCCTCCACCGGACTCACCAGAAACGCGTCCCTGACTCCGATACTCCCTCATAACGTGGATAATATAATACGAACGGAGCTAGTAAGGAACTGGGCTTAATGTTGCTGAGCCAGGAGCCACTGAGGTATCCGTGGAAGCTCCTGGATGCACATGATTGTGTTTGATTGGAGACAATTTAGTCTTTATGTAAGCTTTCATCGTTTCTTTCTAATTTGAAGGTTCGTCAACTGTCTCGCCAATCCAATGCTTACAATATAATGACTGGCTATCAACATAATTTGGCCCAAGTACTAGAAGCGTATAGCGATAGCAACACAATGTTTTTCTTTTGATAAATCGTATATCATCATATGCCATAGAATACGTGCTATCAAAGAGAGTGGTTGTGTTCACATTAGTCGCCCATTCCCTGCTTTGTACTCGACTCGTCTATTTTACCTTCACATGAAATATTTAGTTGCCTTTATTTTTCAGTTTAGCTCTTGTTTTTTTTTATATCTTCGCTTTACTTTCAAATTGTATCGTAGCTTATATTTTCACAACAACAATAACAACATAGCTCGGATGTAAAACGTGATAACCCGACATCACCTGGCCAGCACAGGTGAGAAGAGCGTATCCATAGCAACGTAGTATAGCCAGCATATTTTTCAAGTTCCGCGAATTAATAATAAACCATTTTTCCTCGCAGGATCGGGGTTTTAAATTGGCCAATTGTATCATTCTGAATAGTTTAGGAGATGACGAATACGCGAAACTCAAACGATTTTTGTGCCATTTTGTCATTAATCACTCACTCAGACGCTCCTTCAATGTCTGTTATTATGTGTCAAAGCGTGTATAGTATTTTATTACTACTACTACTACTGCTACTACTACCAGTAGTTGTAGTAGTAGAACAACAATAATAATACTATTACTACTACTTCTACTACTACTACTACTGCTGCTACTGCTACAGAAACAACAACAACAACTACTACTACTCCTGCTACTATTGCTACAGAAACAACAACAACAACTACTACTACTACTACTCCTGCTACTATTGCTACAAAAACAACAACAACTACTACTACTACTACTCCTGCTACTATTGCTACAGAAACAACAACAACAACAACTACTACTACTACTACTACTCCTGCTACTATTGATACAGAAACAACAACAACAACAACTACTACTACTACTACTCCTGCTACTATTGCTACAGAAACAACAACAACTACTACTACTACTAGTTATTCCAAGCCATAAGCATAACCAGAGAAACAACGACCATATGATTAAATAATCCGGGATCAAGGAATGCTGGTTCACTTAATTATCATGATGTATGAGAGAATCTTCGACCAGCATGGACTTTATAACTTATCGAAAATCACCTTTATATTGCCAGTAGATGATGATTCTTCGGCTACCTTATCAGATGATGGCTAATCCTCAGTGATGAAAACAAATGGGTGCGTTCCTTATCCATTTCATCTCAGAAATAACATTCCCTAAGCGGTTCTAAAGCCAGTCAAATACTAACCCCATTTGACCGAGTTCCCACAATATAATGCACTGCAAATACTTCTATGGATTCCTTTAATCGTTAGCTATTATATAAGCGGGTTTGCAATATACAAGAATGATGCAAACGATGTCTTTTAAAAATATAATTACAATTTCATTTCGAGAAACCATATACTCGATGTTTACAACCAAACTAGCCACTAATTGCACGCGCTTTATGCAGGTGTTTATAGTCGATCTTCATAATTGCCTTTAATCCATCCTCAGCCCTTCCTCACAAGAACAGGTGTGTGCAACAGTCACAGACCCCTAACACATTTCGCGTGTACAGTTTTATTGCTGGTGGTAAGTATGATCAGAACTGATATAGTCAGAGTATACAACAAACAATCAACAATATACGTTTTTCAGTGTGTTAGTATTAGACAGTTTTATAGCAAATAAGAATAGATCCTTACCTGAGTTTCGTGTTAACATCGTCTACGATGTATTCTTAAGCCTTTTTCGTACTCGACAGAGAAGCGAATCGTGTGGATAACCTGGCCGAATGGTAATATAGCACTGAGCAGAATACAGGTAATATTCTTGCTCTCTGTGGACTGATGGCAGACGATGTCGTGTCTATCTCAGTAATGGGCCACAATAGGAACTATGCGCAACCCGGTGTATGTCTTGGTACCTTATTGATTATACCTGGCCGTGTGTTACCCAGCGAAAGAGCGACCGTGTTAGTATATGTTACCTGCTCTAGCATATGGCCATATATTGGTATGCGTGTGTGTGTCTGTGTGTGTGGGGGGGGGGAGATGAGCGCCTGCGTTTACCTATCTGTGTATATATAGATATTTAAAAAAATGGGCTCTTGATATTAACAAAACACCATGGAATCTCCGTCCTAATCATTGATAATCCGAATTCCAGGTGAAATAACATCAAGTAGGAATAGCGTACAAACATTTAGGAATCCGTTTATCAACACCGTTAGTTAAAGTAGTCGTTGTTGTTATAAAGCTAGAAAAGCTAAATATGTAGCAGCAGTAGCAACAACAATAACACTAATAATAATAATAATAATAATAATAGTAGTAGTAGTAATAATAATAATAATAATAATAATAATAATGTTATATTTAATAAGTACCCTTTATCCATCAAAAAGCAACGCACATCTAGCCACTTAAAGAAATTATATATATATATATAATATATATATATATATATATATATATATATATATATATATATATATATATATAAACACTAATAAAAAAAGGTATATCTGGAAGTTAACAAGACATAACCACACTGGACAAAAACCCACTTATTCAAGATCCCACTTGGACAAACCCCACTTTAATCATATTAAAAACAATTTTCTTCTTCTTATAATTTTTTTATTTACAAATGGTATAACGTATTTCATTGTATAACACATGTCACTAATATAATAGTCTCTATTTCCATATAACACTGTGTCCAATACCCCTCAGCCCATCTGGAAATGGCTTTGTACGACTAGGATGGCTTGTATATTCAGTACGGAGAGCTCTGTCTGGCTTTCCTCTAGTATCTTCAAACCAACATTGTGATGAGTAATGATCTCCATAGAGTAAGTATGCTATTAGAAGAGAGAAAAAATAATTAAATGTTCATTTTCTCGGCGCCTTTATGTACAGATCCGTTGTGATCTGTTATCATGTAGCCGCCAATTAAGAGAAGTCATCTACCATTTAATGACTTCTCTGGATCATACTCTAATAATTTATCATGACAGAATAATCGACAGAATATTATTTTTAAGTAAGTATACAGCTTTTTTTAATTGAAGTACACAGCCAAGTAAACGTAATTACAAATACAGTCATAGAGTTATTTTCTAAATAATTATTATTTTCATTAATTTTGAAGAAAAATAATATTTTAGAGTATGGTTTTCTGCCGAATTCCGATTTTATCTGATAGGATTGAGTCTTTTGAGGTTTTGTGAAGTGGGGTTTTGTCATGAAGGTTATAATACGCGTGCGAACCCATGCGAGCGCACGTACGTACACACGAGCGATATTATTATAAGGAACTTGGTAAGAAACATTCCATTTTTATTTAGTGAAAGGCCAAAAAATAATTTAAACCTTTTTTCGCAAGAAATGTTGTCTAAAACTCACTAGAATTGGCTGATGGACTTGACTTTATGTGTGAAAATATAAAAATATAACAAGTGCGTTGGCTCGAGACGAGTTGCACGGTTATCCATTATTATTGACAATTGGTGCATACAATTGGATGGTGAAACATCCATAAAACGAGAATCACAGTGGATTTTAGAAACAATGCTTAATAACGCTACTAATCACAATTTAATCAGTAACGGTAGTACGAGAAATGCTTTGTTTATCAACAATAATAGAGGCCCATTATCTCGTGCACCTTAATTAAATTCAGGGTCCCGATTTCACGCCTTGAAAATGCTTGTTGAGTATGTCTTAAGCGATCTTAACTAAACGTAGATAATACACATAACAAAATTTGTTAGGAGTTAGTATTTCCCATTGTGGTGCCTTTAGCGAGGAACGATCGTTGACATTTAAAAATATATATTTATTTTGTACTGATCTTTCCATAAGAAATTAATTTCGTTGATTTTAAATAAATTGTTTTGATATAGACACTAGATGATTGATGGTAGGCTAGAGGTTAAGGGTCACGTTATTGATATTCACTGTACATAAAGGAATATTTTGAAGTGATTTATAGAGTAAGCTATTAATTTCTCTGAGAACAACTTCGTGGGAGAATGACCACGTTAAATGACACTGACCCTCAATTAATTATATTGGGAAGCTAATATGACACTGAACCAATAAAACAATATGCAATCCTCGTGTGCGTTACGTAGGGCGAACATTCGCGAGCACTCGGCGTTCAGCAACAATGCTATATAAAATCATATCAACTATTTTTGAATGATATATACTAAATACCACTCATTTGTTATTTCCTATATTGTCTAATGTCTTCATTACTATATTTTGTCTGAAGGATATTTCATCTTTCGCTTAGCCTCATTACCTTTGTAAACACCCAAACAACTATCTTTATTATATTTCAGGATGGCAGTTAATTGTAGTATTCACTATCCATAAAACGATATCGTTAATTCTCTATTTTAATAGTTAAATATAACGTATCTGCACTATTTCCATCGTATTCCCTGTTAAATGAAGTAAGTCACGTGTGAGCAAATCAAACAAGAATATAAAATGTATTAAGTAATACTGCTAAGACGAATGTTTCAGCAACTCAAAAATTTAAAATAATGTAAAACAATCATCTTTGTCTTCCTATCATCCGAAAGCCTAATAGACGAATACAGGGATGACATAGATATAAGACAAGATTATCGGATATATTTAATCCGTTATAAAAATTATATTTTCACGTAATTAACATCATTATTTTCGTAGTTAGAAAAACCACTAACCTAGTTTTTGGGTAGCTGGATTTTGGTGACTATAGCAGCAATGTAAACAACTTTGGCAATATGTCGTGCAGCCAAGTTCGTATTTTACCATCACTAATATGATATACAATAGCTGCTGTGACTATCATAGGTATAAAATGTAAGTGTAATTGGGTAATATATGTATAATATATATATATATATATATATATATATATATATATATATTATAATACGGACTCGCCATTTTTAAAATGTATCGGTCAAGTCACGTGGTTGACGGGCCCCTATTACCTATATTGCTATAAGTATAACGTATTTCAATAGTGTTACCTAATAATGGCCTATTACATTATACCATGGATAGTTATACTGATAGTGATATCATAGTTACTATAGACAATAGAATGATAGTATGATCATAATAATGAGGCTGATAGTCACTTGATTCTCAAATTGATAGTCCATGTTTTAGCGTATATTTTGCACAATCAGCACATCATCATCATGATCATTGGTTTTGTCCGACGGTATATATAATATAATATATAATAATATATAAAGATTTTTATAACAGTTGTGTTTATAGTTGTATAATTTAGATTGGGTGATGATGCAATTTTCAGGGGGCACTCCATGACCTAACTGGGGGTTATAATATGGACTATTTGCCTTCGATATAAAACAAATATTAGCCTGTTATTCTTATTTGCCTTTAATAAAAGGGACTCTTCGCCCTTGTGTTTATATATATATATATATATATATATATATTAAGCCCCCATTATACTGTAGTCTGTTATAACACAAAATTGGATTTAACACGTTCAGACCTTGGACCCCAATTCATGGAATCCATGACAGAGCATGTCTACACGAAATCCGCCACTGACTGATAAAAGTTTTCAAAATAATTTGAATGCGTAAAAAAACATAGCCAATGACCACAACTTACCTAGGAGTAGATTTATTGATCACAAACTTACTTACACACCACCATGGCTCAATCAGCCAAACAAACAGCTCAACCACAACTCTCATTTAGTGTGTGACTCCACTCATTAAATAACATTGATTCAGTTTGTTAATTCACAGCTATTGCAGATGTTTTATTTACTGCAATTAGGAATCATATTTTGTGTATAAAAGACCTCTGTTTTTATCATATTGTGTCACTAGCTACCTACATCTTAAAAAAATTCACTTTATCTGGTGGATGAATATTACCATTACAACATGTGGCTGTTACTTTTTGGCACAATTTTGCTGAATCATTTTATTTTCCACGCAAACGCTGGGGCAATATTTATGTTTAAGTCAACAAATGATTAAACAATTACTTGGAACATTAATGAAATAAACAGTTGTATGGAGTCTTCAGGGATGGTGCAAAATGAGGTGAATACATGGACTTCCTATTATCAGCCACTGACAGTGCTATGTCTTGCTTTGCGGTCCACCTATAACACAGTCGATAGGATGTGGACCCCAACAACCACGTTATAATGGGGGCCTACTGTAATATATATATATATATATATATATATATTAGCATGGCCAACAGGCATCAACAAGTTAACCGACTCACAAACCCTAGCTACCACCCTGGATTGCAATGCTTAAAGTATAAAAATCAGCAGACAATTAAAGATCTTCACATTGTGGGAAGATTATGTTGTGAAAACATTGGATGGAAAGGAGCTACTCCATGAGGTCAGCAATATCTACAAACTATGCACACAGATTTAAGGTGCTGTTGTATACTGGTATATAATATACAGTACAATGCCTGTATTATGGTCTCCATTGGGACCAGTGATTTGTGGCCATAATTGAGGACTAGCAGCAATACAAGACAACCCAAATTTAGCTTCTTTGAGAAGCTAGTCATTGAAATTTGAGCCATGCCAGAATAAATATTAGGTCTAGCACATGTTATAATCAAATTTTATTCACGGAAACATAATAAAAATAACAATAATATTATGCAAGTACATCGCATTGTGATACATGTGTACAAATTCCTAACATTATTGAATTATTGTTTCAAGAATGAGGTGATAGTGGCTTGCTTATTGTGGTTAAAGCAAATGAAGAGGTCACTTCTTGCAAGTCTGATTCTAACAAAACTGTTGTATCATAGTTTTTAGTGAGTCCTTTGTTCAGAAAATAATGTTTTAGATGGCACGTCCACTTGAGAGCATCTCCAGCTGTTTTAACCGAACATTCTGGCTCATCATCCCTGTCTGCTTCATTGTCTTTGACAGCATCGATTGGTCTCTCAGCGAGGAGAAATTCTGTGATCAGGTTATCCTCCCAGTCATTCTCGGGGCGCCTCCGTGGTCTAGCAGTAGTGTGCTGGACCACAGATCACTACCAACCGTGTTCGAATCCCGGCGTGGGCATATCTGAAGGTTGTTTCGTCTTTCACTTTGCCTCATTACCTTTGGAAGTCGCTCTGCCCATTTAGCCTACCTTGTGCACAAAAGTGGCCGTAAAACATCAATCATCATCATCATCATCCCAGTCATTCTCCATTTCTTCAGTTACTGGCACTTCATCATCAGAGACAAATTCCTCTGTTGTCGGGAGGGTGTCATCTTCGGGGTCGCAATTATTGTAAATGCCTTAACATCTTGAATTGCTGAACTGATCCACTGCATACATCGAGAACAGACACACTTTTGATGTTGGTTTTGTCGTCTTTCTCGGCAGTGGTGATGATCGCATGCAGCACGTTTGAATGATCCCCTGATCAAGTGGCTGTAATTCTGATGTTATGTAAGTTTCTGTGTCTACGCATGTAATTAAACAACAGTCAATGAACATAAACAGTTTATTTTAACTGTTAGGTAGAACTGTCAGAAACACGTGTAATGTCACGATGAGGCACACTGCCCTGGTGAAAAGATCATGAACTATTCAAGAATCGTGCATGAACAGTTCATGCACAGAATTCATGAACAGTTCTTGAATGGTTCTTGAACATGAAATGGTCCAGTTCATGAACATTTTAAGGCACAGAGTTCAGGAACTGTTTGTGAACATTTCATTGCACATGGTCCATGAACAGTTCATGAATGGTTCTTGAACATGAAATGGTCCTATTCACTGTAAAATATGCACAATTCAGTAAGTGACAAACTCCAGACTAATTAGTTTCATTATTTATTTTATCATAAAAATAACAATCATTTCTCATGTAAATAAAATATAATTCAACTGCCTGGTTTAAACAAATCCGAACTCAACTAAAATTTGGAGCTCAGCTCTGGGCAGACTGTGACTGTCACTGATACTGGGCTACATGGTTACGTCTTACGGTAATAGCAGACCTCTAGATCTATTACCTAACATTATATTTACAATTGATGCCACTAGTGACTAGTCTAGCGACTAGATCTAGATGAGTAGATCAACATGACTTGAGTCTATAGCCGTATAGGTGTTAAAACATAAACTGTTTATTAGATCTATATGTTATCTCAGTGTCTGTTTAAAAAATATACACTAATACAGTATAATAGTCAAATAGAAATAGAAATCTGAACGTTACTTAGATTAGAATTAGATCTATGTAGACTAGATCTAACAGTATCATTATGATTAGAGTCTAGATCTAGATATAAATTATAATCCCTTGTTAATGCCGTCTCCTGCTCTCCTTTACGATAATCGGAAAATCCTTTCTTGGTGTAACAATGTCTGTGTATTTAACGATACTCAACAGGCTCTCCAACATCCAATCAACTAAAATATACATGCTACTTTAAGCTGGTCACACTTGAAAACTTGTATGCTGCTGCTCTTAAACCACTCAACCATTGAAAACAAAACTCACAGTTGCACTTTTATCTCATTGACCAATCACATCACTGGAAAATATGTCATAGTTTCGAATGATCAATGCGAGAGTTCACGCATGCGATTTATAGGCCTAGTTGTTGTTACTTCTAAACCCGGCACTTGGTAAGGGGACAGGTTCGATTCCAGTAATAGGTTGAAACTTTTCCAGAGATTAATTTCTCGGCTCACAATATCATGGGTGGCTAACCACGTTAACTGATGCTGCCTTTTCCACTGAATTATTAAAAATAAAGGGGGACGTTGTCGTTAAAGACCCCCTGAGGACGTAAAATAATTAAATACTCTGGCAGTGACCTGGACCTTCATGGTATTTCGGCTCCATCTTTCCATACTGCCCCCCTGGAGTGGTGGGAGAGGAGATCCTCAACCACTCCAACATAGAGGCTGTGCCGAATAAATGACAGCCTGGGGATTCTCCCCCAAAACAAAACAAACACAAAGAATCTGAGATAGAAAACATGTTCTTAGTTTAATTATGAATATTTGAGTGGAATTGGAATTGACTAATGGTATTAAATGTTGGTATTTCATCCTAGAAACTAAATAATATTATGCCAAAACTACTTGTTTCATATGTTTTGTTCTCTGTAAAACAAATTGGACTTTAAATATTTTTAAGCAGTTCTTGAACTCTAATGTTTATGAATGGTATATGAGGTTCTTGGAATGTTCTTCAACAATTCTTGAACTAGGTTCATGAGCCTTTCCAGATTCATGAAATATTCTTCAACCATTCATGAACTTGTATGGTGAACTGTTCATGAACTATGGTTCATGAACCAGTCATGTGAATAGTTCAAGAATGTTCATGAACAGTTCATCAAGTCATGAATTTCATTTCACCGGGGTGAAAATAAAAAGCAACTTATCTAATTCAACAGTTTGCATGTTTTCCCTATGTTTCTTTGAAACTAATTATCATCACGGGTGAATTGCTGCGGTCAGGTAAAATTGAGATTGGCTGCTGGCAGTCAGTTTTATATGCTGATTGGCCATTATTGAGGGCCTCGATTGGCATTTGGGACTTCAAGTGTTACCTGTAATAAGGATTATATATATATATATATATATATATATATATGTAATAAGTATAATACCTGAAAATTTAAGGTAATATACATATTACCTGATTATATAGATTAACTGTAACATATATATCACTAATTAGTAAATTAAACTATGTTAGTTTGTGGCATTTTACATATATTTAATATAAAACTGCCTCTGTGGCCACATGGGTAAAGCGTGAGACTATTTACCTATGTCACTATGGTCATTCTGTGCGGGAGGTTGCAGGTTCATGGCTCTGCCATGGCACTGTAGTAGGAGGGGTTTTTCATCCAACCAGGCAACTGGCAAAGTTTTCTCCACCGAACATGTCATATATTCTAAATTTATTTAGAATTAGTCTCTGTGGAGAAGCTATAAATTACAGACCATTTGCGTCTCCCTCATTTGAGGTTGCCAGCCATGTACAAAACTGCCATTTTGGCCATTATTATTATTATAATATACAAATTGTTTGATAAGATTGAGAATCATATTTATAAATATGCATATCAATATTATTGGATTTAATTATTGTTGAAGAGATGAGTCTTAAAGTTATATTTAAAACCACTGAGTGAATTAATAACACCATCTTGTTAAATGTATGTAGGAAATGGTTTGCCAATATATATAGGTGTTGCTTGGAGGAAGTATTGATAACCTAAACTGTTAAAGAATATATATAAACTTCATTATATAACAAAACTGAAAGAGGATAAAACATGCATTAAAGAACACACAGAGAGAGAGAGAGAGAGAGACACACACACACACACACACACACACACACACACACACACACACACACACACACACACACACACACACACACACATTGTAATATAATGTAGTAAGCAAACATGAATCAGAGAAGACAAGAAAAAAATTTCTAATGTGGTCTGAAGATTAATCACAGATACCTGCTTCATACTTGACATACAGCTAAAGGATCACGCTGATACAGAAGAATCCTGAGATAGTTGGAGCTGGAACACCACAAGGGTGGTTAATTACTGTCAGTGGTTTTCATTCTCAGAAAGTCGTTAATTTAATGTCCCGTTTTAATTCGGACAAAACTATTTCAACTGTCCATTTGTCCGCAATACATATTTTTACTCAGTATGGTCACAACTTATTGTCTTTTATGATTCAATCTTTCTTTTTCAGTTAAATTCCAGACTCAGGTTAATTTATCTTGTGGAACTTCTCTTTTTTTAATTAGGTGTGATTGTGTTTGTGAGAGAGATGTTTGGTTATGTGTTATTTACTACTGCTAATTAATTAATTACTTCAACTTTCCATGTACATTTTAATTTTAGCTTTCCCAACAAAGATGAGTGATCTGAGCTTAAACAAAGTGAGTTAATCTTTACTATTTTACAATCACACAATTTACAGCATAAACAAGTTATGGGAGTTGATCTGTATTATGTGATCGTGTTTTCAATAATAAGTTATATAATAAAAATCAGTTCAATCCAAGGTTTGCCTTAAGTCCTGTCATTACCTTTTTTTAAACTTAGCATTTCACAGGAAGATCAGAAATGAGGCACAATTCAGTTAAACCAATTGGATTTTCATCCGAAAGTATTGAAATACACAGAGCTGAAAAGCAAACACATGTGCAAAGGTATGTGCAATCTACTGAAAAGCATGGATCTGACAAAATAAAAGTGTTCTTCGCACCATAATTGACAAGAAAGTGTTAGTTTAGAGTATTTATAGAAGACAATTTTGGCCACCTTCTTTATTTTTAGGAAAGTTTGATCAGTTGAATATGTTTGTTAGATTATAATATATTAAAGTTTTAAAGTTGATTTAGAATTAGTTCCCATGGTTATAATCAGTAAATTACAGGTCACATAGAATGGCCATTATGGACAAATGAATTAGTTGAAATTTCTGTTCATAAATAAAATTAAAAAAGAGGTATTTTATTCGGGAACAAACTTTGGTTCTGAATCGGTGGTGGTTAGTCAGTCTGTGACATTAATAAATATCTGTTTCTATTGTGTTTCAGATGGGCAGCTCACAGGAGGAGATTGAGTCTAAGCTTTGAAAAAGACAGTGTTAACAATGATGTCCAGCATGATTTTGATGTAAGATCTGTTAATTACCTGTAGCACTTCATCACTCACTCACTCACTCACTCACTCACTCACACACACACACACACACATCTCTCTCCCTATATATATAAATATAATATAATATATATATATATATATATTATAATATATATATATATATATATATATATATAGTAAAATATGAAAAATAAAAATAGAAAACACACACACACAGACTAACTAATAATGTAGTAATATTTCACAATCATATCCATCAATAAAGTAAGCCAGTTTCTGATCTTACATGATTTAATTTTTTCCTTGTTTTCATTAATAATGCATATTTTATCTGTTAAACCAGTTGAGCCTTTTTCTGTCAGATGTTGTTATACTGTAAATTGTAAATGCTGATATTACAGTTTTAGGAATAAATATACTTTCTTAACATCAGGCATTGCTTATTTTATTAAAACACGATAACAACATTATATCTGTCGTATCAGCTTTAATAATTCTTTCTACTGAGACCAGTTACTGTATTTAGTAATACAACAACTTAAATATGTAAGCCTGCATTTGTTCCAAGTTACCAATCTTTTAAGATTATTAGCAATGTTTTAAAGTTTTTGTTATTGTTCAAACTCCTATCGTGAAATGCTGTTTTTCTAGCTTCAGAAAATAAAATCGGAGCTGGTCCAGTTCATACGAGACAAATTCATGTGTAGGGAGTGTACAAAATTTGTAGCAAAAATTAAAAACACTGACAAGCGGGATGAATCTGTCAAGTAAGTTATTATTTATCGGTTATGTTCACTGCGTAAGAATGTTTAAAAGGTAATCTTGTTAAAAGATATAGTTCCCCTGAATTCAACTGAGCTGTATAAAATTACAAATGGCTGCCAAAGATAATCAATGAAAACTGAACACCCCATTCTTATCTTTCTGGCAATATGTGGGTCTTTGTTTCAGTGTTATTCTCTACATTCCTCGCTTTCCACATATGCAGTCAAATTTGGAATAGTTTACTCCCAAAAGTTTGAGAAATTTAATTTGTTACCACTTTCAACCATAGAAGCTTCATCTGAACGTGTTGAAAAATTATGACAAGAGAATATTATGTTAGACTCATAAATGAAGTTGATTGAACTTTTTATGTTTTAGCATAGATTATATTGTTATGATCATGTAATAGATTTTCTTATTGTTTAATTTATTGATTATTTCTACGTAATGATATCAGTTGTATTGTCTGGTGCCCATCCATCCATACCCAGCAGCTATGTTACATCTACGTAAGATGTCAGCAATAAGACAATTATTTATGTTGACCAACTAACACCTCTTAATATATATGATGTATAAAATTATTATAATATTATGCATTTATATGTATATTATGTTGCACATAAATTTGATTTTATAATAATAATACACATCAATTATTTATCAAAGATAGTGACTGATGCGTATTAGCTGATCAGTTTTTCCTGCACCACATATAACATAAACATGAATGCTGTCTGTTGATAAAAATGTGCTGATTGTTTACTCCTACACTCTCTAACACTAGGTGTCACTGTGGAGCGCTTCCAGAGGAACACAAGGATAAACGTTTCGCCGTCGAATTCTATAATCAAGGTAGGAAACTCATTAAAACATAATACTGAGAGTGTCATTTGAATATCGCTTTGAACAATTTTGTAAAATTTTGACTTTCCACATCGTAGCTGTCAGAAGGGTATTTATATGTGAGCTCTGGTGGTCTAGCGGTTCAGCACATTCTACTTCAGTGCCAATGGTCACAGATTTGATCTGATCAAGAGGGCGAAACTTTTTTAGGGATTAATTTATTGGCTCAAAACATTACGGGTGGATGAAACATCTTGACACTCTGGCAGTGACCACCTACAGGGTATTTGGGCTCCACCTTTCCATACTGCTCCACTGTGAGTGGTGGGGGAGGAGGTATGAACAACCTCTCAATAAAAGGGACCACGCTGGAAATATGTGCTAATTGCACTTTCATGTGCTATCCCTGTTTCACTTTTATAGATCATGAAACGGAAGAAAATTAATCAATCAACCAATGCCCATGGTCAGGTCGCACAATATATTTTGTTATTTAATTTCATGTCTCAGCTGATAATACACAAAATACTGAATATTTATTTCCAGAGTATTTTACATCCGCTGAAGTCTTTAACATTTAATGTTGTCATCCAATGAGATTACATATGTGCATTATACACTGAAAGTCAGATAAATTGTACAATTCCCATGCTGGAAATGGCAACCAGGTTTCTATATATCCAAATTATACAAATGTATTGTGTATACATCTGGTACCATCTGAGGATTATACGTGCAAAAAAGCTCAACCTCATCTTGCTCGTGTACTTCAAAAGAGCCTTTTTGCTGAAAAGGTGTCTGATTGGTCTAATTTTGTCGAAAAATTACATTATCAATTTATCATCTTTTCATTATGGGAACAAATAAGAAAAGAATTAGAGATTCAACACCAACTGGCTATCAGTTTATTTCTCACAAACATTATTTTATCAAATAATTACAGCCACATTTACAGGGTTTTTTGTTGTTGGAGGAGGCTGTCCAACAATTTAACTGTTACGTTTTCTATACCGATGAACACTTTTTAGGTAAGATTTCTTCATATGAAACTATTATGTACAGGAGTTTAAAATATTGTGTGTTATTAAATATACCTCTATGACAGATGACACATGTACTGAACAAATGCATAAATATAAAAATGGCTAAGCTGATTTACGTATATTTGTGATGTATTAATTAGTTCAGAAATTGAAGAGCTGGCAATGTAACATAATTTACATGCAGACTAATGGCAATTAATATGTTCATACATATGAACGTACACACACACATATTCACACACATCTACATATGACTAGTCACATAGCTTCCTTCACATATTGTAATTTTCACATATATCATTAACATATTTACATTATTGGAGCTGTGTATTGTCATATTTTATATGATATTACTATAGAGAACTACCAGTACAACATAACTCATACACACACACACACACACACACACACACACACACATATATATACACACACAATATATATATAGTGATATATACAGTGTTATTATCACAGTGCGTTAAAGTGAGTGAGTACACAATCAATATCAGCAGGAATTAATTTCATTGACCTCTTGCTATTACCAGTCACTGGAGGCTCATTGACCCTAACAGAGTACATCAGTATTTAATTGAATATATATATATATATATATATATATATATATATATATATATTATTGTTATTATTACTATTCAATTGTTTATGTGTACTCTGTCTCAAAGAATGCATAAATTATTACACAATAATATCATTATATTACTATATAGAATGATTCACTACATTGATAATAAACAAATTGACTGATTTCCGTTTATATTTTTGAGACAATGATCGTCTTCTCCAACATTAAAATATTGGTAAGTTATGTTATCACTGCTAAATTATGCTAAAATGGCATCATACATGGAACCAGGCATGTATTGTTTTTACCAGATCATCACCTGCCTCGAATACTCTAGAGCTCTCGTCATATAATTGATAAAATATTCGCTACAAAGTTATGTGAAACAAATGCCCTATTTGTGTGACACTGTGTGGGTCACCTATAAAACATTGAGATCCAGAACTCACTCGGCACAAACCAAATGATTGCACAACCGACCCAAGCAGCACTACTCGTTCCCAAGTGATCAAGGATCAAAAATAAAATATAGTTATGGATTAAACTGGGAGGCAGAGCTACGATGAAACACGTACATATATGTAAATAAGTTGAAATATTTCTACACCAATACAGACACCTTTCTGAACAAACATTCAGAATTCTCTCCACAAATACATGAACTGAAACTAAATGCGATAGGCATTGCCGAAATCTTGGCAAAAATGGAGACACGTATCATGGTTGTATACTATTTGTAGGTGCCATCTATAGGTGCATTATCTGTACAGCTACCAATCAAACACCTATAGATATTCAGTGTAAAGCCAGTAGATGGTTGTAAGTGGTTTTGATCCAAAGACCTCCTGATTTCTAATCCAGCACTTTATCATTGAGCTACCATGATGAAATATCCCACAAATATGGTGAACACTGGATGTTCTAATTATAATAATAATAATAATAACAACAATAATGTATGTTTAATAAGCATCTTTACTAGCAGGAGTCATTTAAAAACACTGTACATTGATATGTCAAATAATATGTCTGTAAAACCCCAATAAAATATTTGAACAATAATTACTATTTATCTGTGAAAGCAATCTCGAACATGTGTGTTTTAAGAACAGATTTAAACTTTTCCAAAGACGACACATTTCTGGCATCTGCTGGTAATCCATTCTACAAAGTGAGGGCTGCAACACTAAATGTATAATCACCATATGACTTTAGCTGAAATATGGGTACCTGAACTTATGATGTGAACCTCTGCGGATGAGAGCTGTAAAGAACCTCGCAAAAAAGAGGGAATTAGGACAAAAACCATGCCCTGTGTAGCTAGTAGAATCCATCCTAATTCTATATTTGTACCAGTAGTTCATTTTATACTGATTGAGAATTAAAAATATGTCTATTTCTATATATGAATGTCTTCAATTCATGCCACAGGTGCATTAACGGTGAAAAAGAAAATACAAATGGGAGAAATAGATGAACAATGGAAGAAGGAAGAACATATAAAGAAGTTTCAAACAAATGCATTTGGAAAGATTGACTTTCAATATGAAGGACTTGGTGGACGAAAACCTGCTAAGGTACATTATACATCTTCTGACATATATTTTTTCATCAGATGTTCTCTCATTCCTGTGTTTCATTATGTTCTATTTTGTTCATTCGTACCTAATTTTTCAGAATTTCATTCAACCAATTATTATGCTCATCTTTATTTAATTAATGTTTATCTTTTGTCTGAAGTCAGGTTTGATAGAAAAACAGTTGTTTATACAAGAAATGCTGCTTATTGGTCAACTATCAATCTAAGTACAGTACATGTACTAGCAATGGCGACACCCACATTACTTTATGTCATGTAATAGTTTATCATTATGACTTGGAACAGAAAGGCATAGAACACTAATAATTGAAGCTGGAACAATATATACAATAATAAATACATACAATAATAAATATATACAATAATAAATACATACAATAATAAATTATATCTTATAATTACAGATTATAACAACAATTAATTCATTAGAATAGAAAGTTGTCAACAATCAGCTATTACTGACTACTAATATGAACCACCAATATTAATTACCAGCTGTTATTAACTACCAGCATAACTTATAAAACTATCTCCTTATAACATAAATAAGGCTACTCTGATATTGCAGTGGTTAGAGCATTGTGCTGCAAACTTCCAGGCTGTGGGTTTGAATCGGGCACAAGCTTAATTATGTTTTTGGGGGTTTTGTTTCCTTAAGGCAAATAGATCAACCCAACAAAAACAACAACTACTAAGATAATTAAATGAATTGTTTAAATTAAAGTCTCATAGTTCAATAAGAAGGAATATTAAATATATATAATATTAGACTGTGACAGCGATATGGATGTTGTCACTAATGTTTAAAAAACAGTGTTGTTAATTGGTATTAATAGTGTGCTGCCACCTATGTTCAAAAACTCAAAACATTTCTCCACCTATGCAGCCACTTACAAATTAATGCTCAATCAAGACTATTTAATTGAGACTAACTGATAATAATTCCTGATGCTGTCTCTGATTCGCCGTCCTATAATTATATACCGTTGTCATTTTTAATTCATAATGTTTTCACCCCCCCTCTCCCCAATCAGTACATACGTCTGTCGGATGATACAGATGTTGAACTCGTGCTTAAACTACTGAAGAACCACTGGCACATGGATCATCCACGACAAGCAAACCTCGTCATCACAGTTATTGGCGGGGCGAAGAACTTCAAGTTGGATGGTCGACGGAAGGAGGTGTTTAACAGAGGATTAGTCAGTGTGAGTTATGCTTCCCTGTACTGGATATCTGTCCATTTATTATAGGTGTCACTTAAATAATGGTTCAACAATCTGTTTTTTTGACGTGGGCAAGAATGGTTCTGGGAATGGTTCCTATTTCAAATTGTGTTTCTGGTTATAGCTAGTATAAAATTGGGTTGTAACATTAAGGAAGTTTGGTGGTAATATTACTACTACTACTACTACAACTGATGATGATGATGATGATGTTGATAAATTAATAATAATGTTGTTGTTATTGTTGTACCCTTGTAAGAAGAGGAAATAGCCATGAAGGCAGAGTTATTCCTAGGACCGTGCCCTGCGCCAATGGCCCGGCCATATTTGATATGACCCAACTAAAAAACATTTTACTTTTTGGGTCCGAATTTTTTTTTTTGCTAAGCAATCACACAAATAGACAAATAATTCATCGGAAATAAGAAATGTTTATTTGTAATACAATATGCGATCCAGAATTCGCAAATCATTTCATTTTGGTTGATCAAATGTCCCGTGGTATCTCGAAAAGTCCCATGAAATTTAGACCTAATGGGCCAATTGATACATGTAGCCCAAATACAAGGAATACCTCTGTAAAGGGGATTGTTTATTATTATTAGTAGTAGTAGTAGTATTTGAGAACAAATACCGTAGGTCCCGGCCATTAAGCCAAGACTTTGTGTCAACATTTTGACCCTTATTTTGGGGGGTGGGCTTAACGGCCAGTGCTATTTCAGTGTCAAGAAATCTAGTCATTGAGGGGAAAATTCATTGTGTTAGCAGCTGTCTAGAATCTAGATCTAGACTCTAGATGTAAACGGACATCAATCGTCATTTTGATTTAAACTCGTGCAGTCGTGGGCTGAAAATAGAAGTGAACAAGTTGATGATAATTATACATGGCTTTATAATGAAAATCAATATTTAAATGTAGAATTATCAGATTTTTGGAATTATGGATAAATTACAAAGTTTGAAGTCCTACGTATGCGCTAACAGCTTGTGTAAACAATCGTTATAATTTGCCTTAATCTATTGACGTTGGTACGAGTTATGAAAACAAAACTATTTCCTGCATTCAAAACGTCACCTGGAAATACTGCAGGGAAAGGTTCAGATTTTTAGGTTGGCTTAATGGATGGTACTACCATAAATTGTTATATTTTAGGCCTAAAAACTACCTCGGCTTAATGGCCGGGACCTACGGTATTTTCCATTTTATTTCATGTCAAACATTTACAACATTCCATGAAATTAAACTAGGTCAGTGTTCAAAAGGAACAATATCAAAAGCATATAATGCTTATATTGATTCAAAGTAATGGGAATTATAATAATCGTAACAATTACAACTCCTATCAGCTAGTTAATGGCTACAAGTTTTATTCAGGATCTTGGAGTACATAATGGTGTTAATCTGTTTATAGGCAGCTCAGACGACTAATGCCTGGATCATCACTAGTGGCTTTAATATGGGAGTGATGAGGGCCGTAGGCGAAGCCGTTGCTGAGGCGCAGTCATATACTTACGATAAGAATGGAATGACGCATACTCTGAGATGTTTAGGTATAGCACCATGGGGCTACGTACTTGACAACAAGTCGTTGATAAATAAACATGAAAATGTAAGTTTGATCTGTTGTGAAAAGATGTTTAACATTTGTCTACTTTCTTTAATCTCTCTCTCTCTGTGTTTGTGTGTGTGTGTGCATGAAAAAATTAGCTTGAGCAAAAATTATAAATACAATTTCTTATCTAACTAATTTATTTCATCAAACTTTTAATCATATTTTAGTAATATTTTAGTAATATTTTAATCATATTTTAGTAATATTTTAATCATATTTTAATCATACAAAAAGTGTATTGTATTTTTCAGACTTATGGTAATGATGAGTTTTTAACTGAAATTGTAATTTTTTATCCACATTCATTTTGTCAAGAACGTATCTGGATGAAATTTCTTTAACTAATCAAACTTTTCAAAAACAGACAAAACCTGGTAAAACATTAGTTTACAAATAACCAAGAGAATCCTGAAGCAATTCCATGTATCATCATCATCATTCAGGGTTCTTGGAATGCGACGTATAAGCCGAGTAAAGTAATAGAACATGGCTCGCTCGTCTCTCTCAACCCACATCATACTCATTTCCTATTGGTTGATGACGGCTACAGAGGAAAATACGGAGGTGTGGCAGAATTCAGGGCGAGGCTCGAAAGCAAGCTGGCAGCATCGGATGATCCTAAACTTAGAAATGGTACGTGCCCACGTGCACGCACACGTGTGTGTGTGTTTGTGGGTGTTCTCTCTTAATTATAATCATTTCATCACTGCATGCTTATTGTTTATGTCTTTAAATTTAGTTTAAAATGCATATAATAATCTTTTTCAATGTCAAAATGTAATGTAAGATAAAATAAAGAACTAATCTTAGTCATTAATGCAGCCATTTTCGGTTAATTATTATTTTTTAATTTTATTTAGTGTTACCTATAATCCTGCGGTGCATGACACTGGATCTGACATTGACCAATCACAATTCAGTCTTGTTTTAACATATATTAGTTGACGTCATGGTGACTGTGGCATCCAAATATTGTTTGTTGCAGAAGCTCACAGTGGTATTCCCGTTGTGTTGGTGTTGGTAGAGGGTGGCTATGATGCGATCAAAGATGTATCAAGATCTATAGAGGCTAGGATACCGTGTGTGGTATGCGAAGGAACAGGAAGAGCTGCTGATATACTCTCTTACGCTTATCATCATTATGTCACCACAAGGAAGTAAGCGATATATGTTTATTTTAGAAGGGGGGGGGGCTGGATGTTTCTAGTACTGTAATACTTTCATATCTAAGCTCATTTATTGAAAATATGACAATTATCAATACATCGTCAAATATGAAAATATAACTGAAATCTCAAGAAGCAGAAAGCCTTTGATATTTTATATGAATTTATATGAAGATGGATGTTAACAATCTGATAAAAACCAGATAGAACGTATTTCTGGTATGTTATCGTACTCTGCATGCATGTATATATATTTTAGTGGAGTGTTTGTTGAGCTTCAACTTAAGATTTTTGTTTGGGTGTTCTTAAAAAACATTCCTAAATTGGTTCACATTATAAATATTTTCCTAATTGAAAATTATGATGAGGTATACAGTAAAACAGACATAGCTATCCTGATGAGGAAGACCTCGTATTCTACATAAGTATCATGTAGCTATAGTGATATGAACAAGACGGCCAATGACGATAACATTATTGTCAAGTTCAGCTTTCATTTGGTTTCATTCTTTGTTTAGAGTTTGTTATCAACAAGTAAACTATCCAGTAGAAGCAGACTATGGTTGGTGCCCGTATTATTTGGAAAGATAGCCATATTTGTTATTTCTTTGTTTAAAAGGAGTCGAGCATATCACAAATGTCAACAGATAATATAGAAAATAGAGTTTATAGTCTCTCAATATTTTTACTTTTGTGAATATGGTGCTCTTCTGCTAAATAATATATGTATATACCTACTGGAAACTATAGAGTAGGTCAAATTTTCAATCTTCTGTTCTGATTATCTCATATACCTAAATTCTAAAGACCTTATATGATGAATAATTTATGGAGATCTTCAATAGAGTCATCAGCTGACAAATGAAGATGATGCAGTTATTATCTATTTTAAATGATCTGTTATTGTCATCCGTAATCGAAGTCATTAACTGCAGATTAGGACCTATACCATATTTAAATGTAGCTTAAAACAAGTCATTCTTCTTTCAGCCATGAACGCATAATGAAGGACAAACATCGGTTAATCCTCGAAGACAAACTTATAGATGCTTATGGAAAAACGTGGGCAGAAAGATCCGATATAAAGAAGGAAGTGGCTAATTATGTTGAAACCGTCCTAAAATGCTGCAAGGATGAGAAGCTGGTATGAGTAATCTGCTGTTGGCTTCTGTAGTCATTTTTGAACAGTTGCTTGTGCTGATTCTTCGAAACAATCACGTCTTTAATTCTGGTATAATCTGACATTGAATTTTTATCTCTGCAGATAACTGTCTTTGACATGAATAAAAACGAAGAACTTGATGTGGCCATTTTATCTGCTCTCTTAAAAGGTAAGACCCTCGTTTATCTCAACGTTTCATATAATCACACGAGATGGGTTCAGGGATCGATGTTTTTGTTTAGATGGAATACCGCCAGAGAACTGATTTGATCTGCTGAAAAAGAGACCAATTCTCATAGTTTTGATCCAGCAATTAGGTGACTATATGTGTCTGAGTTTTTCTCCTTAAATATTGTTAGGTTTTTATTTTCTCGCATAAGATCATTCTCTGAACAGAATCAGGAGGGTCGTCAGACAGGATTCTGATGTAATGATTGTGATAATAATTAAGTTGTGCTGCTATGATGGTTTTCATAATAAGAATTATTTCTGATACTAGTTATAATAAAATGGGTTCTAATGTATCAGCTAGATTATGATAATAAAGGATTTGGACTACATTAGATTTGTGTCTCTCCAAATTATATATGGAATGATCATGGTCTCAATCATCACAGTATGACCACAAATTAAACACCTAATCACATTAATAACATAAATTATGATAATAGGGTTATGATGATGATGTTGATGTGATGATAATGACGATGATGATAATCAGAAAAGTAACAGAAATCAATAATAGTAACAATAAAATTAACAACAAATATAGTGATTTGAAAAATGCCCCTCCAAATACATAACATGTTTACTTGTATATATTAGTGTTAGCTTATATTTAGCTTCAGGTATTAATATTATGTATTGTTTTCTGTAGGTAAAGGTGCTAAGAACTTGGATCAGTTACATGACCAGCTGAGGTTGGCGCTGACATGGAACAGGACAGACATAGCTCGTGATGACATCTTTACGATGAATGTGACATGGCCATCAGGTTAGTGTTTAACAATATAGTTATACTTCTTTGATCGGAATAGATATGTCTGAGGAGGTCTATCCGACCATTGTGGCTGGTGACCTTTAGGTAAACGCAGGTGGTATTTTAAGGCAGGTCCTAAAGTTTATAATTAGTCATTTTCAAATAAATAAATTCTTGGGTAGTTAGTCAAGGAAACAAGCTTTGATTTGTATGTTTTTGTGTGTGTATGTTTGTGTGTGTGTGTGCGCGCGCGTCCAACAGTGGATGTATTTATTATAGTAGGTTCTGAACAAAGGGGTTACTGGAATAGATTACAAGTGCACCCTCTTTATTTTTTTTTATTTGTCCTTAAGACTCATGTGGTCACTAACATCCACCCTGAAACATGTCTAACTAAATTTGAAATACCTCATAATGATCATTACTGTACATCAAATGTAAATGGCTGCTGTTTCTAAGTGACAGTACTTCGTTATATCTACATTATTATTATTATTATTATTATTATGCTTATTGTTATCATCACATCATCATTATCATTATTATTATTAAGTACAACATGAAAGAGTCAGTTCAGTGATGTTTAACTGACCTTTAAAAAGGTTAAACAGTTTTTCTCACCATATTATAAAACATAATAATCTATTTTATTATCTAGGAAACTCACTTTAGAAGGATCCAATATCCTGTTTATACGTTAGCCGCAAGATATTTATTCTCTTATTGTTGGAAGTGTTATGCTGTATGCATTTCATTATCATTTCATAAACAACACATTTATGCCACACACTAATTGATTAACAAATTGTTTCACATAACAAGTTATTTCTCAGAAAAGCTACAATTTCCCAACTCGCAGCATCATTAAAGGCTGACCTGATAAATGGCACTGCTGATTTACTGGAATACATTAACCTGGATATCATGATATTTTTCCTATAATCAGCAAGAACATATATATTCAAATATATCGATCATGTTTAGGTTGGTGACTTGATGAGGAAGTGTCTGGGTTTTATCTTTGTTACAGGCAGCCTTAATGACATCATGACTGATGCCCTGATTGATGATAAGACAGGATTCATCAGACTCCTCTTACAGAATGGTCTCATTATGGATGAATATCTGACAGCTCCAAAACTGAGGATGTTATATAACAAGGTGTGGCCTCATTTGGACATTTATTTCGTATCTCACTCACTCTTGTACTTATAGTGACTTGGAAGGGGATCTCCATGACCTAAATGATAGCACTGTTGGCCACAGACCTGTAATTATCATTCTGCATGTATAGGTATATTAGAGAAATTAATAGTGGTCTCCTAGAAAAGTTTTTAAACAAATATCTGAACACTTTACTATTTATTTTGCAGATGCTACACCATGTTATCTTTTTATATTTGCATCTGAATTTAAAGATCCTTATTTTGAAGTGAAGTAGAGAATATTCCCATAACAGAAAGATCCATCTAGTTTTGTCCATTTACCATTTTCACTTTTATTTCCTGTGCATCAAATTGACCTAATTTTGGAATGTTGTTGACAGTTATTAATTATATCAGATGATAAATGATTTCAATATAGGAATTATAATTTAATTACTGATTCTATTATCTATATAGATATGGCGTTTATATATATATATATATATATATATATATATACAGTGAGAATCCGTTAATCTGACAAGGTTTGTCACATGATAATATGTCACATAAACGTGAATGTCAGAATATCGAGTATGTGACATACTGGTAGTCAGCGTCACACATTTTTAGATCATAAAGACATGCCGTTATATGTAACAAAAATAATATGCAACATCCATTGGAACCACAGTGACACCTATAATCTTGTGGTGTATTTATTTATTTTCAAGAATTATGACACGATAAATGACCAGATCATTTTGATGTTTATTAATTACAGACGTTATAAAGAAATACTCATGTCACTTAGTTCATCAGATTAACTCATGATCTGCTCTTTGCAAAGATCACATGTTTGTGTTTATAATTAGCCATGAATGATTATGATTGGCTATGGCAATGTAAGGTCAAGGACGATTGTAATTGGTTACATATAGCAATTATTGCGGGTGGGTGGATTAATTAACCATTACTGACAACATGTCGGTGTGTCTTGCATGACTGAACCAGTGGCAACATGTGGCAACATTTTCGTGTTGTCGGATTATCAAGGTCATTTTACATTGAAATGTCACATTCTGTTGGCGAAATGAAGTGTCGGAGTCGGAATGCGGAACACGATTTTGCCGCATTAAAGAGTCATTTATAATGGAGCTAAATCCGTCACAGACAATAGTGGGTCGGAAGGTGGATTTGCTAGATAAACGATGTCCAGATTAACAGATTCTCATATATATATATATATATATATATATATATATATACATATATACACATATATATATATATATATATATATATATATATATACACACACGCTCACAGAGATAATACCATTTATTCACCACTCCTGTCATTATTAACAACAGGCTACCAAAACACATCATCTGAGGGAGATGCTTAAGAATGAGACATCGAGTAAGGTGTTCACATTGAAACACATCGGTAAGCTTATCCAGCAATTACTGGACAAGTATGACTACAGCGAGTATAAAAAAGATGTGGATATTAAGGCTGTAGAAAGAAACATAGAAGTTTCTCTTGGTGATGAAAATGATAAACTGATGTGTCCCTTCAAGGATCTATTCATGTGGGCAGTACTCATGAATCGGTAAGCTGTGTGTGTGTGTGTGTGTGTGTGTGTGTGTGTGTGTGTGACAGATTCTGAAATTAAAATTTATTCAGTATGGCTAAAGCTAGATTGATACTGATTGCCATAGAAACTGACCGACATATGCAAAACGTATGCATAATTATGACATGATATGAACATGGCATTGCAACATGGAACTGGGATTCTAGAAGCCAAACGGTTATAAATTAAAAGCAAAGTTCAGTATATGTTTTGTACGCATAATAATTTATTCAGTACACAATGCAAACATATCCAAATATAGAACATATAAATAGTGATGGCATAACCACACTGAAAAGGAATGCCAGAAGCTAAGATTGAAAAATATCAAACCGCATGTCTCTGAGCTAAACCAACCTAGAAATTAAAACATTTCAATAGACTTGAAATTATTGTGCCATATCATTTTGTTTTGACATTGTCTGATAAAACTTGTTTAATTAGGTCAGGTCTGTGTCTTGCCTGTTTGTGACCTAATTACAGGAGTAACATGATTGGACAAAGAGATGAAACAAGATTGACACCAGAGATTGAAATAGTCAGTGGAAGTGACTGTTTACTCAAGGCTTAGCGACTTTCAAATTTGACACTCTGGGTCTCACAACCTTGTAATGTGTAAACCATAGTTCTGTAGACCTGTGCGATATAGCACCATTTTCAACCTTAATGGAGTATATTTTTTCTAGGTACCAATTTTAGATACATGATTAACTCCATAAATAATAAGATATGATTTATTAACACAATTGAGAATTCATTATACAGTCTGTATACAATACGTACTTTGGAAACAAATTAGTGTATTAGGATAGAATTTACAGATTGAGTAAATATAGTTTAAATTTTGATTCACTGATGCAAAATATAAATTACTATGTATTGATTCACATGGAAATTTGATTTGCAGTCTGCTCACACACACACACACACACACACACACCATATATATATATATATACACACACACATATTATCATTTATAACTTATAATGTAAAACATTATATAATAAATGTTGTTTATTGCTTATAATGTACAATTGTAAATATTAATTAAGTTATGATCAGCCATTTTGCTTTATGCAACGGGTAATAGAATTTACTCCAAATAATGAAGACAGGAAACTAAAAAGCAAACAAATTATGTTAAACCTCTGAATGGATTTATTTAAACAAAGTGTGTTATTTAGTGTGTTATTTAGTGTGTTATTTAGCTAATTAAAATGTTTTAATCAATTAGTGTTTAGAATTTCACAAAGAATGAGTAAATAGATCAATCCCTTTTTTGGAGTTAGGAGGCGTACGATGTTTGTATTTGGCTAATTCTAAGAATTAATCCCACATTTAAGAAATCCCTATTTGTTTCATAAATGAAGGCAAGAACTTGCCAAGTTCTTCTGGGAGCATGGAGATGCTGCCATTCCATCAGCTCTGGCTGCCTGCAAGATTTACGATTCAATGATGAAAAAACTTCCATATCATGACACAGATCTGAGAAATATGTACATGAAAAACAAATAGTGAGTATTAGGTACTTATCTTAAGTAAAATTAAGCGTGTTAAATAATTTGTTTATCTTTATTAAGGTATAAATGTCTTAAATAAAAATGATGTTATTTGTTATATTCTGAACCTTATTAATACGTACAAATGAATTTAAACACATTTTCTACCATCTCTCCCTCTCTCTGTCTGTCTGTGTGTGTTTGTGTATTTGTGTGTGTGTGTGTGTGTGTGTGTCAGAGCCAAGTGAAAACCTACCTGATTGCACTTATATTCCTATATATACAGTGAGTTTGAATGTCTCGCCATCAAAGTTCTGGATGAATGCAACAGCATAGATCCGGAAAAGGCTGCTTTATTGATCGAACGTAAATATTCTGGATGGGGAAACATGGATTGCCTAGAGCTGGCAGCACTGGCTGAAAATAAAGTGAGTCATTATTTGATCCTAATCGTGCATAACAGTTCAAGGCGGTTAATATTTTTAAATTGTTTCAGTAAAGAGAAAGTATATCTTATTAAATTTTATTTTATATTTTGCAGGAATTTCTCTCAACTGTGTGTTGTCAGAATTCTTTGTCATTAATGTGGAAAAGAGGGATAGCATCACACTCAGCTCTGGTAAGTGATAGGATAACTAGCAAAGATGAATTTGTCACATCAGAGTTATAGTTTTTTATGGTTACCTGAGTATTTAGCCTCAGTTACTTTTGCAAATTTTTTCATTAATTTACAGAAGCTGGAAAGGATATTTTCTTTATACATTTAATTATACATTTTACATTTATTCTGTAACATTTCATTATAAGAGGAAATATTCACCTTAGGGTGTCTCAGTCAGATAGTATATCTTAACTTTTAATAGCCATTGCTGTATAACTTAAATTAAATACATTCTCTAGTTGTTTAATCAGATTTATGCTGTGTATATGTTACTGGTATGTTGTTGTGTTTATTGTCGCATGATATGGACAACAGTTTGTTGGAATGTTTTGTTTTCACCAAAAGTTTTCAAATATAAGCTCAAAATGAATGTAGCATGTTTTATGGAGCTAGGGACCTCTTTTCTAAACTCACTGAATACCCCTTGATATATAACAATATAATTTATATATATATATATATATATATATATAAAACAATTCAAATTGATTTTAAAAGTAAAGAAGTGGTAACTCAGGGGAACAAAGTCGAGCACTGTATATAAATATGACCCTAATTAAAAATTATGTTACATTGACCCCCCATCAGAAGTTCACAACCTTCTTCCACACTGTGCAGAAGGAAGAATCTGGCATCAAATTCTAGTATTGCCTATGGGATGTTTCATCTATCTCTAAGGGGTTAATCCTGATTATCTCTTTCTTTATGTTGGTAACCCATTGGCTACAATTATTGACCAGTGTGAAAACATACAAAAAACACACAACTCAACCATTCATATTTATACATCATTCGATTCTCATGTGATTACCGACATATTTTTCAGGTGCCACTCTGTCTAATCTTTCCACCACTGATCTTCTGCGTTGTAAAGTTTCAAAGTCTTGGTGATGTAAATAAGGAGTTGACGCCCCATCAGAAGTTGACCACCTTCTACCGGGCACCAGTGACCAAGTTTACAGGACATTTGGTACTATTGAATGTTATTGTTATACTAACCAACACCACGTGGCAGCTTATATTATATTAATTTGGTAATCATGACTATGGTACAAGTTTTAAAATAAATAATAATAACCAACATTAAAATAATGTTTTGATTTTGTTATCTTTGAGTGTTTTGATTAGCTTTAGTGTATAATTAGGTCACGCCTGGATAGTTACAATAGCCAGGAGGTGAAATTGGGAAAATTATATGGTCATATATATATATATATTTATATATACCGTAGGTCCAGGCTATTAAGCCGAGGACGGTTTTTAGGCCTAAACCTTTTCCTTGTAGTATTTCCAACCCAGGTGACGTTTTGAACACAGAAAATAATTTTGTTTTCATAATTCATTATTCATACCAATATGTGTTTTGTATACTGTCAATAGATCAAGGCAAATTATAACCATCATTTACGCAAATTGTTAGAGCATATGTAGGACCTCAAACTTAAATTAACAGCGTGATTAAACATTCAATGAACCGTATACTATATATATGAAGTCAATGACTTAGAAGTAAGTCGTACTGAGGCTTTGATGGTACGTTTTGCTCACTAACGCGGCAATAACCAAGACAATGTAAATTACCGGTATATGAGGTTAGTTAGTAACTAACTCTCTATTGAAAATAAATTAATTAATCAGTAATTATCCCGTTATTAGTATAAATGCCCATACAAAATATGTATACGGGGGCACTCTAGATCTAATGTCTGTGCCACCAAATGAATGAGATACGACACCTTGGGTACGGGATGTCTTCAGTACGAGTTGTCTTGTTACCGGCGCTGCCTTCGTGAAATGCGCTACTGAGCCAAACAACGTTTATCCATAATTACAAAAATCAGATAATTCTACATATAAATACTGATTTTCATTATAAAGCCATGTATAATTATCATCAACTTGTTTCACTTCTATTTTCACTCCATGACTGCACGAGTTTAAATCAAAATGACGATTGATGTCCGTTTGCATCTAGATCTAGACCTAAGATTAGGACCTAGGTCACTTGCGTCTAGACGGCTGCTAAAAGTTTGTCCACACACTGAAAATTTTTCTCACGATGATTGGATTTCTTGACACTGAAATAGCACCAGCCATTAAGCCAACCCCCCAAAAATAAGGGTCAAAATGTTGACACAAAGTCTCGGCTTAATGTCCGGGACCTACGGCATATATATATATATATATATATATATATATATATATGTATATGTATATATATATATATATATATATATATATAGGTCTGTGTATGTACAGATATATGGAGGTGTAAATACACACACACACACACACACACACACTCATCATGCATGCACACACACACACAAACATGTCTCTCTTTCACACACACACAAACACACAAATAAAAAAACACACATACAAACATGCATGCTTGCACATATAAACACATACACAAAATGCTCACATTGTACATCTAGCAGCACACATTACCTCTGACATACAATTTGTGGAACAAGATCTCATTGTGACTTCTGTCTGTATGTTTCATCCTTCAATAAGTCTTCATGGCGATCATGTCAATTCACGTTGACCATATATACATATGAATATATAAAACCAGCCCTGAAGCTAAACAGAGTACACTCACTCACTCACATTAAATGATAACATTATGATTCATGTTATCTATCCATTACAGATTATGTATATGATATTCCTCATCCTCTATTCATACATGTTGCTGTTTGGATACAAAGAACAAGTGACACCTGTTGAGTGGTTTGTCATAGTGTGGCTTATTACCATCATCGTGGAAGAGTTTCGTCAGGTAAACACCTCAATAAAATGATGACAGATTGTCATACTAATTAAGGCGTCATAATTAGATTGTTGATAACATATACCTTCTCCAGTCCAGAGGTCTTGGATTAGATATCCCAGAAGCTCTTAATGCAGTTAGCGTGTGATGAATGAAGTTTGTCCACAGAATAGTGTCTTTTCATTGCCACAATTCATATTTCTCTTGATGCCTTTCAGTCACCAAAGGGGACATACGTCGGTAAGAATTGTTGTTTTCAGGAATGTACATTTTATTATGACAAATGTAAATTATGAACAATGTTTAGACTTAAAACACTTTTTTCTTTGTGATTTGCCTCATTCAGCATGTTACACGTGTGTAGCATGTCCCTAACTGTCTGCTAATGCTGTCAGAGCCAATCACTGTAAAATAAAAAGATGCATATTAATGAGTGATTCTTGGATGCATCATATTAAAATGTCTAGATTGGCCAAACTATAGTAGATATAGATAATATTTATGGGTTATAATATATATTCTACAATTAGAATGTTTGGTATGTGTGAAGCCAGTCTGGCAGTGTGTATGGCATAATGATATACTGGCATTGAAAGGCATCTTTACAATATTCGGCAATTATGGTGGACCAATTAAAACTTCATACTGAAAAGGAATAAACTTAATTAATGTAGCAGTATATTTCCCCCCCTCTCTCTCTCTCTATATATATATATATATATATATATATCACACACATGCTTTCTTTTCATGTCCTGTAGTAATCAAACATGAATAAAAGAAAACAACATTAACCTTTTCAATGTGATCTGATAAGTATTATTGCAAAACTTTTGTTTTGTGAAGCCATGAAGTCAGTAGCTGGTATTCCAGACAAATTATCATCTTGTCAACATTGCATGAACTAAACGTTTCTTATTATTTTCCGGAAAATAATTATAATTCCGTTTTTTTAATAATTTTCCATTCCACAGATGTTCTTTAATTCTCTGGCAGAAACGTTCAAACAACGTCTCAATCTCTGGTGGAACTTCTCAGCTTTCAACCGTGTCGATGCTCTGGTCACGGTTCTCGTCATTCTCACCCTGATACTGAGATTTGTTTCCGGTTTCCCCGTTATGTATGCTAAGAACGTCTACAGCATCATGTGCATATTTCTTTTCATTCGGGTACTTAGAGAATACTCAGCCAGCAGTTCTCTCGGGCCAAAGCTTGTTATGATCAACCAGATGGTATTTATACACCTCGACAGTCCTAACAATTAGCCATCAGTTTATCTTTCTATCCATTCCGTATTTTCTGTAAACCGATCATTCTTGTAGACTCGAATCACTGCCAGTGTTTATTTATAATAGATTTGATCTTTCTTCAGTATTAAGAGGCCACACCATAAATATTTATTATAAGTTTAATTAATTATTATTATCATAATTATTACCCTGTAATAATAGTGCACTGTATTATTATTATTATTATTATTATTATCATCATTATTACAGTGTACTATTATTACAATGTATTATTATTATCATCATTATTACAGTGTACTATTATTACAATGTATTATTATTATTATTATTATATTTAACAACACTTAGCTATTAGATTATAACCTAGCATTCACAGTATACCCAGACGCATTCTTCATAACTTTATAAGTAATTTATTTATATTTCCTTGTAAACAACCAATAAACTACTTTAATATTTATAAAGTGCATCCTTAACTATCATGATCAAAAGCCAATACTTACTGCGTACCATTCCTTTCATTTCAGTTGAAGGAATTAATCCTTTTCATGATGATACTGCTGGTATTTCTTCTGGCATATGGTATTTCCAGTCAGGCTCTGATGCATCCTTTTCGGGACTTTTCTCCAATCATATTCCGTGACATATTGTATTACCCATACTGGCAGGTGTATGGAGAAATCTACCTTGATGAACTTGAGGGTAAGTCAGACTGAGTTAAGGTTAGGGCTCCAGCAGGTCTATAATCACCTATAATGAAGGCTAACTCAAGGCTGAAGCCCTGGGATCTCACAGAGACTAGGAGATCATTAATTGGTTTTTGCTGAGGCACTATTACCATAATTATATATATATATATATATATATATATATATATTATTTTATTGCTTATTTAAATAATATTAAAAACATATGTGAGTAGAATTTGTTGGGAAACCTGCAAAATGGATATATGGCTATGTACTGCAGCCTAATGCCTACTGTTCCAGGGTGAGGCTGCCAGCTGTAGTGGGGTGAAAATTTGAAGTACTAGAGGGGGGGGGTCTGAAGTACTTAAAAGCCTAGGGGCTCAGCCAAGGATATATATATATATATATATATGGCCCTAGGTGCCAGGTTCTATTATATTTTAAGGGCATCTTTCCCATATATGGTCATCTATCGGGGTATTCCAAATTCTAAGTTAAATTAGAGATCTTCTACAGCTTCCTGTTTCAGGCCAGTTTTAAACCACATCTATTGTAGGTCAACATGTCATATGTCTTCTGATCCAGTTAATCCTATTATCATCACCATGCCAACCATGTGAGACTTCCTGTTCAACACAGAATTTCAAGATTTTAGTTGTCAGTAAACTTTAGAGAGAAAGACATTTATTAGACCCCCCCATCATCATTTATGTCATAAACTAGCTAAGTCAGTTATAGTCAAGTTATGTAGCTTAATTATATAGTGGTGAGGATAAATTGAGTGTTCTGGATATGAAATCAGATTGGAGAAACATTCATAACACTGTCTATAGCACACCTTGATCCAGACCTCTAAGTCCATTGTTGCTAGTGTGTGTGTCTCTGTGTGTATATCTCTCTCTCTCTCTGTTTGTGTGTGTGTGTGTGTGGGTACTCCATTTCACCACGCCATTTCCTTAAAAACTCGCTCCACTATAGACTAGCTGCTGTAACATTAACATCTCATAATGATATGTTACAGGACGTACAGATGACTGTAGGAACAGTTCAGTGAATGCCGATGGCTATCCTTGTCCGAGGTTTAGTTGGCTCGTCATAATCTTCACCGCTTGCTATCTACTCTTTGGCAACTTGTTGCTGCTTAACATACTGATTGCAATCTTCAAGTAAGTTCAATGAGTATGTGTTGTTGTTGTTGTCATCATTATCCTCATCATCATTATCATCAGTACATTTGTAATGCTTTCACTACCTTTTTATAATCAAGATCCAACATTTGGGGTGCATGTGCATGCATGCCCCCCCCCCCCACACACACACACAAACACAGGTATTTCACCATAAACACACAAAAACTAATAATTTATTAATTAATATCGCCATTTCTTTATTCCAGTAATGTTTTTAATGAGATCCAAACCAACTCCATTCAAGTCTGGAAGTATGGCATCTACTTCCTCGTCGTCGAGTATGACAACAAGCCTACGCTGGCACCACCTTTCATCATTTTTGAACACTTCTATGAGGTGTTGAAGTGGTTCTGTCAGAGAACATGTTGCAAACAACAAGTACCAGGTATAGTTAATGGGTGATGATTAATGATTTAATTAAGAAATCTCTCACTGTAAATCAGACTTGGGTTACAATTATGCTAACAGGGCTTCCTCTGACCCCATATTTCCAGTGGCCATTATTTAAATTTTTTATTGTTATTAAATTTATACACAGTTTGTTTATGTGTTTCGAAAGCCAGTGACCAAAGGTTTATTTCTTTTCCCAATAGCCAGACAGTCTTTTAATGTTGATAATTACTTCATCTCTTGCTTTTGTTATTCTTAAATTAGCTAATATCACAATACTCTAGGTTAATGGAATATAGAGGCTGTGTCTGGTTGAATTATTCCGATCTTAACTTCATTAAACAAATATGTTGCTTCTGTCATGACTATCATAATCATACAATAATAAACTGTACAGGTAATCATCGACTTATGACCTTGATTGGTTATAACCTTGACCAGTTGTAAGTCAGCCTATGTTGTAATTACCTTAAATATACTATACTATGTAAGGAAATTATAATCATCTTTAAGTCGTAAACTCAAACAATTGGAAGTTGTGTACGTTCTAAGTCGACAACTAAACTGATGTGATCCATCCAAAAGGTGGTTATTTTAGATAGGTTCTTTCTTATATGGTCCTTTTTCTTTATCTGTTTACTAAGGGACTACAATTAGGATGTGACAAAATTAACAAAACATGTTGTCTATAATTATAAAAATTGAAAAATCTACCATACACCGGTATAATGGATGATGCTCAAATTATTACCGATCAAATGGCCCGATCCTATATTATTGATCTCATCTCTCAGACTTATATGTCGGATGACCGCTCTAAAAGGCTTTGACATGAGAAATGGATACCCGGAGGGATGGATGACCAGGCAACTGATAGCTTTCCGTCCTCTAATATATTGCACAGAAGTATATGTGTCACGATATAGTGTCATACTTTAGCTTGATACGTCATGGCTTCAAGTAAACCGATAATTACTTGGAAACAGGATTGTTGATTTTATTAAGTACACATAGTAATGTAGATGGCAGATTTTACTATTTCACTTTGAACTGAAGCAGACTTGTCTTTCCAGATGTCACTCAGGACATCATAGAAATTGAGCTTTGTGATGTACTAAATTAATATATCCGTTTATGAACACTTTCATTACCGGAAGTGGGAATTTACTTATATTGGGTGCTGAACTTGTTATTAAAACTATACATGCAGTTATATATGTGGCATTGGCATCAGTGAAACTGCACATCAGTGAAACTCCACATCTATAAAATAGTATTCTATTTCCACAGCAACTCGCAGTGCATTATAAAACAATATTATATTGGAGATGCTCTTTTTATGATTTATTTATTATCATTTCATGTGGTGATGTCAATGAAAATTTTGTTCGTTTTAATGTTTCTATGTTAATGCCCACCACGTGATGGTAGTCGACCAGTACACTGAAAAACAAAAGTTGCTGCATATATTTATGAAGGAGACGGTGCGCCACTGCATGTGTTGTCAGAGAGCTCAGATGATAGATGGCGTACAACAGTACCTTGTTAAGATTCATCACAGGTGCTCATTAATAAGGAAGTCACTTTGATCCTCATTTTTCACAAAATGTTGTGATAGATAGAATAGAACCAGGTTATATTTATTGATTCAGTGCACTGCCTTAATCATGCCCTGAGAACTTACGCACTCTCTAGAATAATGTTTGCATCTGATTTTCAATCAATGCTTTAGTATTACAATGTTGATCAACATGATTTTTTTCAGTCTGTTATCTGTTTTATTGTATTTGTGGTAATTTTCATATTTATCTGACCTAGTTTAAAAAATTAATTTTTTGAGTTTGTATATTTAAAAAAATGTTAGAATGTATGTACAGTTTCCATTTCAGCTTAGAAAATATTACGGTACTACATACCTGCTGAGTATATATCTGTCTGATAAGTGATAGACAAGAAAATTTGAAAATCTATTTAACTCACCTGAATCAACATTTCAGATAACAGTGCTGAGCTATTGAATTATAAAATGACACTCAAAATCTTCGAAAAAGAATGCGTAAAGGGAACTCTTCGCAAGGAACAGATCACTGAACAAGAGTTCCTCCCCAAAAAATTAGCATTTATTTATAACAGGTAACCATGGTAATGGTAGTAATGTTTGTCTTTGGCTAACAAATGCTAACAAAAAGTTTTTTTCCTAACAGTAGTCTAGTGACTTTATTAAAGTTGTGATGTCTACTTTGTCTATCTCTCTCTCACTCACTCACTCACTCACTCATGTTATCAGTAGAAGCCATTATACTTCTGATGTACCCTTTTCTTTTCAATTGAAATAATATTAAATCTAGGATGTTGAATAAATATATATTACTTCTGCTATACTGCTATAACAACTATTACTGCTGCTACTTCTACTACTATTACCAGTAATGTTTGTGCATCATTTGAGCAGAATCGTGGTTGGGGGGCAGTTGACATAACATACCCTTTAAGAAATGATGTAAAATGAGGAGACGTGGATTATTATTCCCCATCAAGTAAATAAACTTATGTGCTACTGATCCTAAACATGTCGTATTTTATAGACTTTCAATACAAATTAAAATATTCAGCTCTTGTTTATTTTTTGCAATCTCAGTTCAGTATATGTTATTAATATTTATTTTGTAGCTAGTGACTATGATAAATGTCTGTAATTATAAAATATAGTTAGGTTTATCCCCTTCGGGGATAGATTATATTAATGTATAACTCAATATATATATTATATAATAAGATGATTCTCAATTATTAGTTGTGGACAATTACTTTCAGTATTAGTAACATTTTCTATAGCGCACTTAAATATTAAATTTTCAAATTATCCAGTATAATGTACCCAGTAACCCAGAACACAGTTATCTAATTTTCAATTATAAATTTACGTACTTTGTGGCAAAAGACCTTTATGGGAGGACAAAAGACTCTGAGTAATTTTTTGTGTGAATTATGTTAAAACATCTAGTTTTGCACCTTATAGTTTTGTCAATATATTTCATTGTCAGTCTGTCTGGTTTGTTTTGTTTGCTTTAGTTGTTGCCATGAAATACTACTGAATAATTATCAATTATTATCATAACATGCCATTTTATCATCTCAACAGCACATGTTTTTATAGAAAATTGAAAACTTTTAGTTAATAAGGTCCACAGTGTTAAATGGTAAACTTAATTAAACATGAACAGCTAAGTATCTAAATAAATATGCACTGTAATATTTGCAGCTTTTTAAAATCTTTGATTGTTATTTAAAGAGATACCTTTTTACAAGTGGGTTATGTGTTCATAAGTACAGTGTCTTGTGTTTATCTAACAGAGTGGATGAAATGGCAAAAATTCTGGAAGAGGAGCACATGATGGAACAACGGCATTTTGAAGCAGAACAGAATAAACTGGAGAGACAACAATCAGCAGGTTTATCTGAAAGCGACTTGGAGAGACTTCACGAATCGGCATCATTCTCTGATGTGGGTTCATTATCTGGGTCAGATTCATTTCCCCAGTTAGTGTCATTTTCTCAGCCGAAGTCCATTTCTCGTTGGCCGAGTCTGGCCACAATTAAAAGTTTAAAGGCTAAAATGGAGGTGAGTTGAAATTTGAGTAGTCCGGATTGGAAGTTTCTGTGTGAATGAATGAGTAGGTATGGGACTGAATAAGTTAGGATGAGGGAGGGAGCATATAAATGCTTTAGGTACTTAATGAAAGAGTTTCATCTGTCTGTCTCACTACCTCCATGTCTATCTATGTCCCTTCTATATGCTATATATATATATATATATATATATATATCAAATATCCGCCATTCCCAGATATGGTTTGTCATAGATCTTCGAAATATTAAACCGAATGTGACCCAAAAAATCTGCTACTTTTATCAACAAATACAATTTATACAATGATTAATTTTGTTATTTAGCGATGAATATAAACGTTCACGTAAACTATCACTCACACAATCATTGACTCAATCACTCCAACTTAATCCCTAATAAAACAACTCATTTTTAAATATTTATAGACAATAGAAGAAATGAGCCCCAAACATGAGCCAGTGCTGCCATCTGCTGTATTAGTTGATACCAGCTACAATCAAAGAGGTTATCAGTGAGTATTCTCCCATTTATATGTCAGTATAAAGTGTATTATTTCTGAATGTTATTAAAGTGTCCTAGAACATTTATACTGCTACAACTGAGTCTCATATCAGTGATCCTTCCAATGGAATTAAGAAATAAGGAATCGTATTTAAACATACCTGTAATAGATAGATAGATAATTAGATAGATAGACGAATAGATATTTGTTTACTTCAGACATCAGTCCATATACATAAAAATACATAAATTATTTATATAATGTAACGATAACAACAACAACATTTTCATACTTATTGTTACTAATAAATAAGAACATTGCACTAATGTAAAATATACGTTAAAGCATCTCTATTTGTCACTCTCTATTTTAAACATGTTATTAACTCATTGTTACTGGTTCGTTTATGACACATTGCATCGTATCTGGTATAGTTGTTTTTAAAATAATTATTTTTTTATTTTTAGTTTACATAATTTTGAAACAAAATATTAACATTTAAATGTGTAATAATACTGTGCTAATGGTGGCTACCTCTGCTAAGGATAATTTAAAACATTTGTGTTTATAACAACATTTGGTTGTGTTTACCTCATCTATGTTTACAGGTACTCCAGTACAATGTTGCAGTACTAGGAGTACACAAGATCCAAATAATAGCAGCATTATTGATGGTTCTCATTATGGAGTAATAGCCAATCAATATTAAGGTCCTCTGCAATTTAATGTTTTTATTTTATTTATTTCTCAATTTGCATTGCATCGCATCATTAATAATAACTTTCAATAAAATATAGATATTAATCTATTAATGTCGGATTCTTACCTTCATTACATAATTGCAACATAGATAAATAACATTTGTGGTTCATGCATAATATTATTACCAGGTATTTGTTGACACAGCTTTTCAGGTATAAACAAAAGTAGTGAAAACAAACTTGTTTTGATAAATATGATGATGATTCTGATAAAACTATGATCTAAAACACAAGCGGTTAAGATAATGTCCAGGTTTGCTTGAAGAAATTTGGTTTTGCTGTTTGTGATAAAACTATGATCCAAAAACAAACAGTGAAAATATTGTTCACATTTATTTCAAGAAGAATGGTGTTGGCAATTTTGTGATGAAACTATTTATATTCATTGAAATATTTTAATCATGACTTTAATCATATTATAGCTGTTTATACTATAGGTCATATTCTGTTATAAAGGTTCATACTACTATGTGGGTGTCTAGTATTTTGGGTTTGGTAGCAATTCACAGATTATTATTATTATTATTTCTTAATCATAGTCTAATATCTTTTGACGAAAGGGCAGAGAATCCTACAGCGAAATCATTTGAGCAACAACAGCTGCAGGATCAGACATTTGCAAGTTCACATCAAGATCAGAAGTCAAAGGGGTCAAAGGGGTCAAGAAGACGTGAAAAGAAGCATAAGTGGATGAACAGAAGGTACGAAGAGCTGATTGATGATCATGACACACGTGATGAGCAGTTCAGTAGTTTAAGCCACGTACCAGCGGAAGGACAGGATGCCGGTGTGACAATGTCCAGACAGATCCAGAAGAACATGGAGGAACTGGAAATTAAACTTGGTGGCATGAATGAGAGGCTGACTGGATTGGAGGAGAGCATGCAAAATATTGGCAGCCTGTTGCGTATCGCCATCAACCAGAGGAGTTTGTTTGAAGGTGGACGGCAGCCGGTACCTGCCAGGCCTGATCCCAGACAGACCATCCCAGTTAGCCATGAACCATCCTTGTTGACATCTGTGCCACCCACAGTACCACCGCTGGATGCTTTTAACACCACAGACAATGACGGTCATCATGTGTTGCCAATGGTGAGGAACCAACAACAGATCTCTGCTGACAGCTTTCCCTTACTTCACCCAATTTCTGTTCAGAATAATTACAGCACTTTATTACAGGTGGACACCACACCTGTGCCACCTACACATCCACCTACAAACCCATTTGGACACTTGGACAGTAGCATTTCATGATTTATTCTAATAATGGCCAACGCTAACCACAATTCTGTGAGCAGCCATTTCTCCAGATCAAGTTGTTCATGGCAAAAGGTAGTATCTTGTACTCAGGTATTTCCACAATCCTAACTTGTCTATAAGATCTTCTTAGTATATACCCTTTCTGTGTATACACATATCATTATATCTTATACAACGGCTGTGATAAATGAATGGAAATCTTGGAAAATAACAAATTTATTTTCAAGGTCCTGGAAATGTCCTTGAATTTTACAAAATCAGGAAATGTTCTGAAAAAATATTGCCTGTGAATAAATACACTTAGAACACAAAAAAACATGTGAATAAATGTTATGCGTATAGAAGAAAATTTTGATTGTAGAAGAAAAATAATACCAGTGCATAATATTGATATCCCATGATAGTTAAAATTTAAATAAAAGTGGGTAGATCAGACAGGTAGAAGGGGTAAGGGGGTGGGTCCCATACAAATTTCAATAATCGATCTTATATTTAATAAATAGGCTATGATCTTTGACACTTATCTCGATTTATTAGCTTTAAATCTTTTACACGAAATACTTTGTCCTGGAAAATGGTAATTTGGTCCTGGAAATGTCCTGGAAAATAATATTTCCTTGGCTGTGGGAACCATGATGTATCTTTAATTGATTTGGTTCGAGTCTGATGACCTTCTTTGGGATGGTTTTCTCTTTTAAGAGCTATCAAAGATCACTTGCAATAATAGTTTCTATATGCACAAATCTTAAATGTTACTGTGATTAAAAAAAAGATGAAAGATCTAGAATCTTTACTTTTATCATATTTGGTTTATTTGTGCAAAATCATGTTTTTACACTGCATATTTTTTATTATTATATTTTATCTCTTTATCAATCTGTGATCATATTATTACAGTTTTTTAAAATAACTTTTATTGTTCCTTTTACAACATTGTATGTTTGTTTTTAATAATATAGTATTTCTGGGCATGGATATCTGAAGTGGATATTATTTTATTTATTTCTTGTGTACCTTTTAATATATATATATATATATATATATATATTGTGTGTGTGTGTGTGTGTGTGCACACACATAAAGTATAATTTCTTTACTGTGATAAATATAACATATCTTCGAGTAGAATCTGAAAGAAATTAAAATATTAGAGTCAAATGAAGTGTTTTAATGTTCTGTTACTGCAATATGGATCTAAATATATCAGTATAAGAAAATTATAGACTTTTTCTATAATTTTCAATTGTTTTTAGTGAAAATAATCTTATGTGATAGTATCCTCACTTTTTCTTGTGTAGATGCTGGACTATGTTTATGTGAGAATCTTAATAAATGAATGAGTTATGTCATTTTCTCTGTCTCAAAGTTCAGCAAATTACACACACACACAGATATATATATATATATATATATATATATACACACACAAATACAGAGAGAGAGGGGGTGGGGAACCATCGCCACACTCATTGTAACGTTTCTAAAGCCTGCACGTGAAATTAAATATTGTTTTCGTGAATATTTCTGGAAACATGATCAACAAAATGAGTGAATCAAGCACGGAAAATAATGAGAGGAATTAAAAGTTGAAATGATGTGGCTCATCCTTATCTGAATATACTCTATTAGATCTTGCCACGAAGAATTCCAATTAATGCTTTTTAGAGTCCCGAGGACATCATACTCAAACAAGTAAACATTGTTGAACAAATACAACGGTACAGTAACACTCCTTATCAGGTACAACAATAGCCGGAATATATATGGAACTCGTCAACAAATAAACTCGACTTGAATTCAAACATTGGACAATTATAGATGTCTATTATTTAGTGAATTCGCTGAATTTGGAACATTGCCTGTGGATGATGATGATGATGATGATGATTGATGTTTTACGGCCACTTTTGTGCTCATGGTAGGCTAAAGGGGCCTAGCCCGTGGATGACTAAAAAATCTTCTAGAATTGAAATGGTGATATAGCGACTTAGCTTCATCACATTAAGCAAAATTCCAACAAAGAGCAACATTACGGATTGGCGAATCTTTTATTACCCCCGATGAGATCTAGGAGCTGCCTGTCACGAACGTATTAATATGAATGAACAATACCACATCAGTATGCCGACCTGCCTGCTTCCATCTTAAGAACAGTCTAAAGGTATTCTTGACACAAGAAGGACAATGATATTTATTTCTAAGTTGTATATTATTAGAACATATAGTCGTCGAATACATACAAATTGGAGGACCTGGACGTGCAGCTACTTAAAGCTGTCTTCCCACAGCCTCCAAGGAAACAGAAGTTACAAAAAGGTACATGTATCGCGAGTTTCTGTGGGAAAAAGCAACTCAGAAGAGTGGATATGTTACTGTAGACCACATGGTGTCTTTGTTACATCTCCTAGTCCCATAGACCATCGTAACTTTTTATTATAACATCAATCACGTTTCAGCTAATTCAGCGAGTGGATGCTTTGTTTAAACTCGGAATTGGTCACAACTGGAATATGGATGGCCGAGGGGTTACTGTTGAGGGAAACATTCCATAAACACAGGTGTCGGTATCACATATGTACCATGCATGTACTTAATGGGCTATCGGAGCGTACCTTCAACAAGTTCAGAATGGTGGACCTTACGTGGTGACGAACACTAAAAAATATCGTAAAATTACCAATTTCTTCAAGATGTACATTTTTTGATAGTGAAGCATCGTATATCCATTTCAAGATTTTACTAGCAATTCATAAACCCGTAAAATTTGGATGATAATTAAAAGTATACCACTGGCAATATCCATTAATGGTATATCACAGGTGCAGAGATAGATCGATGATTGGTGTTTTACGGCCACCTTTGTGCACGTGTTAGGCAAAATGGGCCGAGCGACCTCCAAAGGTAATGAAGCGAAGTCAAAGATGAAACATCCTTCAGATGTGCCCACTCCAATATTCGAACTCGGGTGGTAGTGATCTGTGGTCCAACGCGCTACCAACTAGACCACGGAGAGGCCCCACAGGTACAGAAAACATCAGTGAAATATGGATTCAATACTGCAGTGGAATTCTGAACTGTGTTTACAGCGTATCCAGAAAAGGCCATGTCCAATCATTATTAAATTCTATAGATTCCACGGATCAATTTATCATCACGCCAAATGACATTGCTATGGCTATTAGGGATCTGAATAGAGGAAAATCGGTTGTATTTGATTTGCTTGCATCCGAACATTATATCCACATAAATTGAACGTATTTTAGCCCTTTTATATACTTTGTTGCACGCGGTCACTTGTCTGTTAACATTATGAAAACAATCATAGTTCCACTTATAAAGAGTCAAATCGGTGATGCAAGCGACAAGAACAATTATAGACTAATAGCGTTGGTCACATACTGCATCAAAGTTACTGTATGATGATGATGATGATGATTGATGTTTTACGGCCACTTTTGTGTACACGGCAGGCTAAATGGGCCGAGCGACTTCCAAAGGTAATGAGACGAAGCGAAAGACGAAACAACCTTCAGATATGCCCACGCCGGGATTCGAACACGGGTGGTAGCGATCTGTGGAGGCGCCCCTCAAAGTTACTGGAAATTGTGCTTTAAAATAATATAGAGACATGTATTGAGTCTAGTCTCTATCAATTTGGTTTTAACTCCAGACATCTTACTGATATATGTATTTATTGTTTGAAAAATGTCTAGTATTATAAAATCCAGTATTATAAACAATATTTTCGTGTTTTCTTAACGCCTCTCGTGCTTTTGATGGAATGAATAATTAGTCAGTGCTGTTAGATTATTATGCGTTTGGTACAACTCACAAGAGTTCCGTGTAAAATGGGGTACGTCAACCTCGGTGTACTTTAAAACCAGCAGTGAAGTCCGACAGGGCGGGATTTTCATCTCCCTTCGTATATAGACGACCTCAGCACACTATTAGCTGATACACAAGTTGATTGTAACATTGATAGTACGCGTCTAGATCAGTTTTATACGCAGACGACGCGTGTCTATTGTCCCCGTCCGCCACTGGTCTACTGAAACTTATTGATGTATATCAACAATATGGCGTTGTACACGATACAGGATACCATCCAGTTAAATCTATGTGCATGACTATACTTCCTAAAAGGCACAAACTGTCAATTCATTCGTCAAGCCTGAATAACGCTGACCTCGTGTGCATATATCCCATCAATTATTTTGGTGTTGTTCTCAATAACAATTTTAATAACGATGAAGATATCAGTCGCCAGATGAGATGCCTATATACACAAGCTCAGAAACTATTATACGTAAATTTGCATATTGAGCGCAAAAGGTGAAGATCCATCTTCCTGAATCGTATTGTTTAAATTTGTATTGTTCTGCACTATGTTGTCGCTACTCCATGCCGAGTATGTCCAAACTGAGAGTAAGTTATTAGGCTATGGTAAGCGCCTATTTCACATTTCGCCAAAGGTTGTTGTCATCTACAAATAATATTGTTACTTGTATTAATACCAACACAAGGTTGCGACCATTGACCTAAATATAGTTTTCTTTCGAGTCAATGGTTGCGACATAACTACATGTGGCGGCGATGGGACAGTTCTTTATATATTTGTCATAACTATAGAATGTTTTCATTTTGTATTGACCACTGTTTGTGCTATTGTAATCTAGTAATTTTTGTATGCTATTTTCTATTGTAATCTAGGCTTTTATGTGTTATGTATGCATGAATCTATACGTACTATGGGTGTTTTTACCTGAAATAAAATCTGTCTATCTATCTAGTTCCAAAAACTGGGGGTCATCCAGATGCTATTACAAGTGTATTACAGGTATCTGGGTCTCAGCTCAAGTCATTTATCATATGAAATATATATATATATATATATATATATATATATATATATATATGCTATTGTTTAGCTTTTATTGGTTATGTAGAAACTCTCCCTTCACCAAGGGAAGACTCTGTGGATATGTGTATAAGTGCACTCCTGCAAAGAACGATTTATTGGCTAAAAGCTGTTACGTGTATTTGTTTTGGTTATTTTAACATGGTGTAATTTAATTATGTTGCCATGGACTGCCATTCGATCGACTATTATAGAGTCAAAACAGAGTGTCTAATATCTGGATCATCGGAACATTGAAATATTGGAATATAAAGCAGACCTCTAAGCTATGACTATCATAAGCTTTAGTGGTGCGCCTATCCTACATCAGGCAAAATATTCCTCGAGCTCATTAACATATCAGCCGACGACACCATCTGAACGCCGCGAGGAAATTGTTCATTTCTCACGTCGCCATTACCCCCGTGAACGACAGATGTAAACGATCCGGATGCGACGTTGACATGTTTCGAGTCTTTGGTATACCGGAAGTCATATTCGGGACTTGTTTCCGTCACGGATCCATGTTGAGATTCCGCCCTCTTCATCTTTTTTCCACTGATAATAAAAATTGAAAATCCCTTAATTAACACAATGTGATATCATATCAACATTATCTGTAACAACTTAATCGAAGGTTTAAGGAAAACGATAGAAAATATTATAACGTCTTTAACATCCGGGTATTTATATGTCAATGACCTGGCATTTTCTTATCAAAGTTAAATGGCGACAAACATACGTTTTTCGACATTTTTTCATCCCTATTGCGGTAGCTATTGTTGTGGCAGCCAAAACAGTCAGTATACAAGTGGTTGTCAAGATAACCTTTCCCGCCATACTGTCCAACCATGACATCACTGGTGCAACGTGTGAAAAGACACGTGACACCTGGCCAACCGGAAATATGCCAGGTATCGGAGGTCCACCTTTACTAGCTAAAGTTTGTTATAAAAAATAACAAACGCAAAGCATAAAATAAACAAACACAACCGCAAATTAGAGTTTTGTATAAAGTGTTTTTCTGAGGTCGACCATTCACTTACTTACTTATAAAACAAGCATAAAGGTAAGTATATGATTATAAACAGAAATTCATTCACTTGCCTTTGCGCGCGCACACGCATTGCTAGTTAATGAGTCCTACTTACAACTGTCACCCGTTAGGTATGCGATGAGGAATGTAACATCATAATATTCTTTTTCCTCTGATATATAACTAATATTTTCTGTCTTGTTATCCAGTAGAACCAGTAACGTAATCATTATATTGGTTCTGGATAATAAAGAAATTATATATATATATATATATATATATATATATATATTGGCCGAAATGACAGTTTTCTACGTGGCTGGCAACTTTAAATGAGGGAGACGCAGATGGTCTATAATTTATAGCTTCATCACGGAGACTAATTCTAAATAAATTTAGAATATATGGCATATTCGGTGGAGAAAATCTTGCCAGTTGCCTGGATGAAAAACTGCGACCTCCCGCACAGAATGACTGTAGCCATAGGTAAATAGTCTCGCGCTCTACCCATGACGCCAAAGAGGCGGTTATATACATATACATGTATATACACATATATATATATATCTCGAGATATTATTTAGGATGCATTCAGGATTATTAGTCGTTTTCAAAATAAACTAATTATCTTTGTACACCCTAAAAGAAGTTATGAACATTATTACTTTGGTGTGCAATATTTAGATTCAAATTGAACTTGTTAAATTAAGTTTTTTTAAAGATTTATTTCAAATAATACACATGTCACTCTGGACTAAATTCTTAATATGAAACTTGCAATTTTTTAGAAGACACACGCGCGCGCGCGTGTGCATATATATATATATATATATATATATAGACCCATACACTTACCCTGTGATGACGTCATTAGTAAGTACTGTGCCAGTTAAATCAACTTTAACCTCATTAATGTATACAAGTCTCGGGACAACCCCAGGACTCGGTACAGACTGGATCACTGAATCCAGGATTGTTGAAATGAGCGTTGTATTCAAACTGGCTGGGCTTGTCTCCACGGTAAGATCCAGAAGGTATTTTGAGGCTGTATATGTATCGATACGGATCATGACAATTCTGAAATATTGATCACCATAGAGGTAACATCACGAGACAATCAGGAGCAGAATATATTGACACAGGTATAATAATGTCTATTGACCTATTCCACATGTTTTTATTTTTATATTTGTCATGAATGTTTTTAATGTTATGTTAACGGGGGTGCATTATATAAGCAATGCTTCAAAGCAACCTCCTTTTCAGCATTCTATATGTATTTGCTTTCATTAAAATTATGTATTATGAATGTTAAAATAAATTAATTGAATTGAAAAAATCTTATTGATCAAATTTATTTCCTACCATTACCATTCATTAAGGTTTTTGTTGCTACTCTTACTACTACTATTACTACCAGCACCACCACTACTACTACCACTACTACTACTATTACTACTATTACGACTACTACTACTACTACCACTACTACTACTATTACCACTACTACTACTACTATTATGACTACTACTACCACTACTACTACTATTACCACTACTACTATTACGACTACTACTACTACTACCACCACCACCATTGGTCTAACTGGTAGTTCGTTGGCTCACACGCGAGTTCGAATATCGGCGTGGGCATATCTGAAGGGTGTTTCATCTTTGACTTCGCTTCATTACCTTTGGAGGATGCTCGGCTCGTTTAGCCTACCTTGTGTACAAAAGTGGCCGTAAAATATAAATCATCAAACTACTACCACTACCACCACCACCACCACTACTACTACTACTACTATTATTACTACTGCTACTGTTATTACTGACTACTATTACTACTACTACTACTACTACTAATGTTACTATTACTACTAAAACAACTACCACCATCTTCACTATCATCACCACCATACGGTTTATTCACACGTAAATACACCATTTTATTATTAATTATATGATATATTCCCTAATTATGTTTAAATCTTCACGCGTTACATCAATAGATAATAGGTTGGCATATATAATAAGGTATGTGATGGTATAGGTAAGTGGTATATGTAATTAGTAAAATTGTACCTTACATCATCTAAACAGAACGCAGTTAATATAATTACACGTACATACATATTATTAATCATATAACATTCGCATAAACATCCCGTATTCTGTAGGTATACGTTATTATCCTTACTTTGATTCAATGCTGGTGTTTAGTTTATCCCTAGCAATGGCATATAGTAACTCCGTGTGACATTCCGACAGAGCAATTTTGGGCCAAATTGTACCATCTTCTTTGTCAATGTAGTAACAATTGTTGTCCACAGTTAGGAAATAGAGGAAACTACTGGGTCTATCTGTTAATAAAAATATCTATATTTATATATTTATTTTTATAGTCAATCCAGTTAGTGCGATATTTAGTGAACACCTGCAAATACATGAATGTTTAAAAATTATATATGTCATGCGTATCGTACGTTATATCCTGTCCATATTATTTAAAAAAAGTACAACATAATATTAATAAAAATATGCAAATATAAAGGTAAATATATTCTGCCGGTGACTTGTGGGTAAGAAAGTGCTTTGTTTAATTTTAGCGACGTCCACACTTTGGGAAATGAGAAATTCAGATGAAACAACTCCTAAATAACACCAACAGGGTTTTGAGTCCATCACTTGGAGCACTTCATATTTACATAAACTAAATTTGCGGTTAAATAACATAAGAAACAATTAGTGTTTACGTAATAAATCCCCAAAACCAATTAAATCAATTTAATTAAGGTATTCTATGGAGGTTCATATAAAGAAATAAAAAATTTACATTTTCGGCAAAGACAATCAATACAACATAATATTAAAGAGATATTTTGATTTTATGTGTTTTAATATGTATACAGATTTGCAGCGTTTTCAAGGAGATTCTATTCGATTGTTTCACCATATCTTGATGTGTACTGCTAATTAATGATTCATCATTTGATTTTAGGCGTAAACTTATTCGAATGGCTCCTACTAGTAAGGACACTTTATACACCAGGTTATTACTATAACGCGCACGCGCGCGCGAAAGCATACACACACACACACACACACACACACATACACACACATATCTTTAGCTTGACCCAGTTTACCATATATCGTTATCCTTCCCACAGGTTCGTTTAGTTCAGCATCACAACGTATCTCGAAATTGTAGAATGGACGAGAAAATTCCGGTTTTCCCAAGATTACGGACACAAACAGCGTAGCTTCGTCAACCCGAGGTGGGAATCCTTTATCCATAACCGTCAAATACACCGCAATCGTCTGCTCTCCGAATGACGTCATAGACTGCGCTAACGTCACAACGCCATCTGACGTCGCGCTCACGATCGACGGAATGACGTCTGATCTGTCGATGACGTAAACGAGGTCGGCATTGGCGCCAGCGTCTGCGTCTGTGGCCTTGACCTTTAGCAGTCTCTCTCCAATAGCTGTCGCTCTGGAGACAGTGACGTAATAATATGGCGAGGTAAACACTGGACTGTTGTCATTTATATCCAGAATTGTGATGGTAATGACAACAGAACTTGTCAAACTGGACATATCAGTGGCAAAAATAGCTGAAATCAGTATATATATATATATATATATATATGATCAAATGAAACATCCCACACACAACGCGCCGAAACCATCACAAAAATTCCTTAGTTCAAATTTTTGTCTGAAATAATTATCTGTGACCCAGATATCTACGTACTGACGTTCAGGACCGGAGGTATTCCGATGACGTCACGATCCAGACGTTTGTTGATTCGTAATGCGTTATATGATGAGCTAAGCATGAAATAAACATCACCAGAAGCGGTATCCAGACTGTACGTCACCGGATCAGGCGTTTCCGGATCAGAGGCACCGAAATAAAATCCAGGAATTATATCACCTATGGTCTGAATATAATGATTGATAATTTAGTGGGAACATAGGAAGAAAAGGTAAGGTGTAAATATTTTATATGTGTGTGAGCACCTACGTGCATTCTGTATTCACACGCGCACACACACGCGTGCGCCCGCACACACACGATTTAAAACAAATATAGAATATACTGTTGCTTCATTTCACAAAACATCAAGAAAATGCCTTATAAGATTTACTTTAATATATATATATATATATATATATATATATATATATAATTACAGCTATAAACACACAAACACACGGATTTATGATCATAAATACAAACCTCTGACACACGAACTTACCATTTCTTCATAAATCCTTACGTTAACATTACTTATATTAAATACAGGCGGCTCATCAACATCGTTAACTGTAATATTGAGTGTACTTCTAGCGGATAGACCCTTTGTGTCGTATACAGCTATTTGTAGTCTATAAAACGATGTGATTTCGTAATCCAGAACACCTTCCTCTACGAGGCTAATCTCTCCTGCAGAAAATATGAAAATGCCCTGTAATATATCTTTGAACACAACACAGATCAGTTTGCAATACTTCTTGTAATATGACATTATTGTTTAAAATTAAAAACAAGCAATTTCTGTGCGTGTGTGTATGAGAGAGAATAAGTGCTTATGGGTGCATCTTCGGTTGTATCTGCGAGTTTATTATGTGTTTAGTCTCAAAGCGAAATTTGAAATTGGTTGTTACAGTTTAATGAAAAATGCCTGTAATTTTGGAAACACATAAACTTATCCTTTTGGCACATCATGGTTACCTTAAGTGGCATTTATTTTATGGGATAACAGTTTGTTTTAGACCAGATATACTATTAGTGACCGAAAATATTTTACAGGCCTCATGGGGCTCCCATAGAGTGCAGTTGTTAGAGCAGTGTAATGCAGACGGGTGTGGGATAAAAGCCGATTGTCTTATGGGGAAAATAGAAGTCACGTTAAATGGCGCTGCCGTCTCCACTGAATTATTTAAAATAAAGGGGGACGTTAAAAACCCACTGAGGACGTAAAACACTCTGGCAGTGACCACCCTCAGGGTATTTAGGCTCCATCTTTCCGTACTGCTCCCCTGTGAGTGGTGGGAGGAGATTTCTCAACCACTCCAACATAGAGGCTGTGCAAAACGAAAACAAATAAACAATTTATAGAAATACTATAAGTCTAACCTCACGAACAAGACAGGTGAGGGGGAAATGAGAACAGGTAATGGTAGCCTCATCATTAAGGTAAAGGCGTAACACCCAAATAGATACCCCCATCTTGTGTGTTTCTACGAGAGAAAAATCAGCTACCATAGAAAGTGTAACAGAAATAGATATATAATTGATTCAGAGAATAAACACTTCGTATTGTTGGAGACAAATCATGGTTTTGGGTCGAAGATAATAAATCCCTTTTCTTGTTTAGGCACAAAACTCAACACTAGGATCATAAGAAAAATATAGAAGACAAAACGTTCTTTTGTCCTTAATTTGATTCGATATGAATAAATCATATGCAACATACATTGTATTTTGTAAGAATTATCGGACATAACAGAGAGGTATTATCATTTATTGTAATAATTTAGAAACTGGTAAAAAAGAAAAGAAAACAGTTTGTGACAATTATGAATAATGCACACATATATAGGTTTGTGATAATTTAATTTTACTTTAGATACAGGATAGACTGTCTTAGATGTTTTGCTGTTTTGTTTGTTTTTGTTTGTTTGTTTGTTTGTTTGTTTGTTTGTTTGTTTGTTTGTTTGTTTACATGGTGACCAGTTGTTGTTTTACGGCCACTTTCATGGTGGGTTAAATCGGCCGAGATATCTTCAAAGGTAATGAGGCGAAGCGAAAGATTAAACCCTATTATGTAATAGCTAGGTCAGCGTTTGAAGCAAGGTGATATAGATCTGGTGGCAGGTGGGTCATGGAAATGCTCAAAATGTTTGTTTTGCAGAATGGTGTATAAGTGGAATTTCAGGTACTAATATGAGTGGTGGGGGAGTAGTTATATAAACAACCACTCAAAGGGACCACACTGGAAATAAGTGCTCGCCATTTCGTATGCTAACCCTGTTTCGTGACCATAGAACATGAAACGAAATCAAATAAATCAATCAATCAAAATATGTTCAAAAGTACGAAATCACTTTGTAGAAGGAGAGATCATCAGCGTAATTAGCAAAGTGTCTCGACTTTAAATGCTTAGCGTGATCAATAATATTAATATTAAAAGTAATACATGTTACAACAACTAATACATTGTGATGTTGAGTCTCGTTCGTGTATATATGTTTAAGAACATTCAACTCTCACTCTCACCATTCTGTTCTGAGATGGTGAACTTTTCTTCGTCTGGTATCTCATTAATAATCTCATATTTGAGGTCATTCGGGCTGTCATCTGTAATATTTACCTGTAATGATAGTTATGAAGCATTGAGTTAATCATTATCATCATCATCATCATCATCATCAAATTTGGCTAAATTAGCATGCAATCTCTTCGTTTTAATCCTGTCACATGTACGACAAACGTGAACAAGTTATTTAAACATATCTCTCTTCTATGGTTAGTATTAAGTATACAAAGAAACAACCAAATATTCTGCACAAACATATATAATATAATAGGCGAGGCTCTCTTTAAAGTTTCTGATTTTTCTGCTCACATGATCTCGTTCAATCAACACTGCCGAGTGTCATCTTTGTACGTATCTGAAGCTTAAGCAGCTATCTCCAATTGACAATCGTAGACGCGTTGTGTGAAATATTGCTGCGCAGACATTTTTCTAACTCTTCGTAATGGAGGAATTAATATGGTTTTTCCTGTTGGACTCCGGGGACGTTCGCCACTAAACATTTTTCGCTACTGGCGACATTGAGCACTGACTGTTGGACACATTTGCCACACACAAAAGACGTAACGTACTTTGCACTGAAATAATTCTACTGACAAGTCACGGGTTTACTGTGAAATGATGTTATGGGAGTTCCCTAATTGTCAGATATAACTGTGTCGATTAAGTAATCAGGGGTGTCGAGTAGTTTTTTCAAGTAACTCGAAGTAACGAAGTAATATTTCAAGTAATATTTTACTTGTAACGAAGTAGTTTTATTTGCAGAAACGCTACTTTTTACGTCGTTACTTTTATTTACTTCGCGATATCATAACATGGCCTATTATTTAAGAGACAATTTGCTGCAAATTATAATTACAAGTTATCTATGAATTGTGCATCTTTGATGACTCTATTGTAACTAATATAGTTTAATATGGTGTGGTATTGAAATGAGTTTTGTAAGAATGCAAATATTTTTGTATGCCTATTTCAGCTGATGCACTGATATTCGACTTGTCATAATTTTGCCAACCTATTTTTGAAGGCTCACTTTGTTATACGATGTTTCAGCTGAAGCCAAATGTTTTCTAAGGTTCATCGTAATAAAATATTTTATCTTAATGGCGACATCAACTTTGAGAATCAACTTTTACTAAAGTTGAACAACGGTTTTGTTCAGTGAACTGAAGGTGGGAGCACATCTGCAGATATGTGGATGCAGTGAACTTAATGTAGCAGCACATATCTGTGAAAAGAGCCGGGGTGACGCAATTAGTTGGAGTGTAGGACTCGTAGCCGAAGGGTCGCGTGTTCGAGGCTCCGGTTAGCTGCAATGCTGTCATGTGACGAGTGGGTCATCCATAAAAATGAGAACCCGACAGGACGTGATGGTTATGTGTTTGAGTAACGCTTTGCGCCTTTACTGGCCGTATGCGCTGTATGCTCTCTTGGGAGTTGAGATGTTTGTTGGATGATAACAGGTCTGAGTCAGGGATAATAATATTGTACAGCGCCTGAGAACAGCGTTACCTGGTTCTGGCGCTTTATAAACATGCATGTAGACGCAGCGAATTTTGTTCACCTTTGTGCAATGCGTATTTGATTCTCACATTTTGTTTCACAATGCATTTTATCTTCTACTTCAATTACTTTTAGAAAATAGTTTTACTTTTTACTCAAGTAGATTACTTTTACTTCTACTCGAGTAGTTTTGAAAAGGCTTAATTTTACCTCTACTCAAGTACAAAACCACTGGGCATCCATCCGTCCAGCCCCTCCCCCCGCAACAATGGCCGGATGTATACTTTAACTGAAGAACCTACAGTTTGTGACCTGTTTATCTTTTGTTGACACCATATGATTACCTCATCGATGATCACATTTCGCTTAAAGATTCAAGAAAAGGGATTATAAACTAAACTATTTATTATATTGTATTAATGCAGGTCAGATAATTATCTGTGTAGATCAGAAGTCAGCGTTGGCGATTCAATTTACGGCGATATTTTACTCCTGATAATTAAACACGTTCAATCTCCGGGAACGAACTGGCAGTATTATTTTGTTGTCAATAAGTTTACTTTGATATCAACGAAAGAAAGCCAAAACTTTGAAATTCAAATGGGAATCATTCCTCGTCGTGTAATAATAAACCATAGAGTATTAAGTCTTCCGACCCTAATGTTACTCGTTGCCTGGCATACAGAACCATTAATTGTTGTTTTTTATAGCTCATGGACCGGTAATACGGCATCACTGACTTCACAGATGTAAATATAAACACTTATACCTACCACAAATATAATTACATTGCTGTCTACGTCTTCTGGCACGGTCGCATCGTTCGGTAAGTTAACAATGATTGGGGGGACGGCGGTGTCGTCATCAATCGTCAGCGTATACGTTGCCGATGACGTCAGTAAACCATCAGACGCCATGACAGTGACGACGTAGTTGTCCGCTACCATGGCATCGAAGTCGGGATTGTCGATGTAACCGATTTCATGAGCTTTTCCGAAGAAAATAAAACCGTGAATGAAATACTATATAATACTAACAATATGTAGTGGGGCATTATCCCTATATGAAATATATATATATATATATATATATATATATATATATATATATATATATATATATATATATAAGATATATTGTTCATAACCAACAAACGTCATCAAAAACACACACATACAGATAAACAGTGAGAGGGGGAACCTTTTAAAACTTATTTTGCACTTTGTTCGTCTGCCAGTTATATGAAGCGA
>JAODUP010000516.1:0-47500 GCA_025642065.1 Paralvinella palmiformis | reverse complement strand
TGTAGCTGGTAGATTAATTAATACAGGTGAGTCAGGTACGTCTTTAATGAGAACCGTCACATTGTGAGCTGACACCGAACTGCCGTCAGATACCTGGACTTCTATTATGTAATGAGGCGTAAGGATGGCGTTGAGAATATTGGCTGACATCAAGAACACGGATCCTGGACGGAAGACATCAACGGATCAACGCATTATTGATAAAACAGGAAACACAGTATTAGATTTAATTTATTTGATTAAATATATATGTGGTACTGAACACATATATAGTATTGACATATATTGTATTAGACACGATATGTTCACACACACACACACACATATATATATATATATATATATATATAGCATTGACACATATATAGTATTAGCATATATATAGTATTGACATATAAATAGCATTAGCGTGTAGATAGCAGACCATATTGATTGAATACGTCAACTGTATTGGATATATATGTTACAGTTAATTTGTATAATCAAGTAATACAAATATATTACCTGAAATGTTCAGGTAATCTATATTAAATCCCAGTTAGCAATAGACGTACGTATTACCTGAATATTTGCTGTTAGACAGTTTACGATCAAAAAACATTTTCAGCACGAAAGTGATACGCCATTGTTTACTGGAAGAGATAAATATAACTATTTGAAGGGAGTTCTGATGGCGCAGTGATTAAAGCACTGCGCTGCAGACCTGCAGGTTGTGGGTTCGACTCCGGCAAATGGCTTTGTTCGTGGGATGTATTTCGCTAGGGTGTCACCCCTCCGCCATAGATCACATGTGTGACCAGCAACGAGGGTAAACAATTCAATATCGGATATGATAACATATTCTAGATGAAGCGATCGCTGTATATTACAGTTAGACGTGAGATTAATGAATGAACGAACGAATAAATGAACGACTGGCTGCTTCTCAGAGTTAGTAACCGATCACGTGATAACACGTCTGATGATAAAGAACATCTTAATAGAAGCGTCCATGATGTTCGTTGTCATGACAATATGATAAAAAGAGGTTTAATGAAATAGATTTTACGCTTTACATTCCAGGAAGTATATATTTGTGTGTGTGTGTGTCCGTGCGCGCGCGCGCGCGCGCACGCGCGCGCGCGCGCGTGTGTGTGTTAATCAACGTGTCCACATACCGTTCTTCTGGATATCAAAGGGCCCAGCTTCCGGCCACATCTTAGTTATATTATACTGGAGAGGGTCATTTTCTGGATCCACGACAAGATTGTTGACAATGACATATCCAGACCAAACGTCTTCATTAATTTCCACAACTGTTGTATTAGACACGATAACTGGTGTCTCGTTGACGTCAACAATGTTTAGGATTAGATAAGAAATAGCATATAATCCTTTCAGGTCAACAACCTTCACCGTCAAATTGTACATCTCTGCTGTTTCGTAATCCAGATTGGATGTTACACGGATCACGCCACCTGCAAGCCATTAAAACGAAAAATTAATGATCCTATATTATGTATGTGATGATGATGATGATGATGATTGGCATTTTACGGCCACCTTTGTGCACATGGTAGGCTAAATGGGCCGAGCGACCTCCAAAGGTAATGAAACGAAGACAAAGATGAAACAGACTTAAGATATTCCACGCCGAGATTCGAACACGGGTGGTAGTGATCTGTGATCCAACACGATACCGTTAGACCACGGAGGCGCCCCATGTGTGTGTATATATATATATATGTGTGTGTGTGTATTGTGTGTGTGTTGTGTGTGTGTGTGTGTGTGTGTGTGTGTGTGTGTGTGTGTGTGTGTGTGTGTGTGTGTGTGTGTGTGTGTGTGACTACATACATACTAGTGTAATTAATTACGTGCTCCCTTAATGAATATATAGTTGAATGCACAGGTGTGTACATACACACACATATATATATATATATATATATATATATATACATATCTTATGCCTGCCTGCCTCCTCCTCCTCCTGCCTCACTCACTCACTCACTCACTCACTCACTCACTCACTCACTCACTCACTCACTCACTCACTCACTCACTCACTCACTCACTCACTCACTCACTCACTCACTCACTTATTCACTCACCACCACTCACTCACTCACTCAGAGAGTACTCATAACAGTCGATATATATTCTAATCATTAACTTACTTATATTGTCAACAACAAACGGGCCATTTGGCATAGAGGTAATAGAGTATGTCAACAAATCCTTGTCTTTGTCTACTGCTACCACCTCAAATATGTCTACAGGTGTCAACAAATCCTCATATAATGACGTCATATTAGGCAGGTTTATAAACATAGGTGAATCATTAATATTAATGACGTATACAGTTAGATTGATGACATCACTTAGGCTACCGTCTGTAACGTTAATCTGGATCAGGTACTCAGGTGTATTTATGGCATCTAATTCAGGATTGGTGTTCAATAGGAATTCACCTGGAAGTAAATATATCATATCTAGTTTTAATTTGGAATGATTTCAACATATTATTGTTGGTTCTAAAATGTTATTTTTATCTACTCTCTCTCTCTCTCTCTCTCTCTCTTATCTATATATATATATATATATATATATATATATATGTGCGTGGGTGTCGTGCGTGCGTGCGGGCGTGCGTGCGTGCGTGGGGCGTGCGTGCGTGCGTGCGTGCGTGCGTGCGTGCGTGGGTAGTCATACCTGTGAGTTTGATAATCATCAGGTGACATGATAATTTAATGGACCAAATTCTCCGATCATCATTATTTGCAAAGTTATGCTGATAAAAATTATTATTAAACACAACTAAAGTATCTGTTGTTCATCGCAGATATACGGACATCTATAAGTGACAAAAGAAAATATGACTATCTGGCGTATGTATGTCTCATAATCCACTGACGTATCCAGAGGGAAGTTAGTCTCGCCTCAGAGTAAATTCCATGTTAGAATCTTTGAAGTCAATGTTTCTTCAACCAGGAGGTCACTCAGTCTATGGCCTAACTGTTAGGGTTATTGGCCAAAGACGTCTGGTATCGAGGTTAAAATCCCCGACTAGCTATATGGAAAGGGTGTTTCATCGAACACTGTTCTTAGTCAAAGCATCACACCTTTGTAACAGTATAGTCACCAGCGTGCAAACAATGGGAAATATAGACATTTTAAAGATATATTCTTAACACTAATCTGTCCTTTGTGGGTGTTTAGGTTGTCTTTGTCTACCACCACCAATAATAATAATAATAATAATAATAATAATAATAATACCACCACAACCACGCCATCACTATTGCTTACTATTACAATTATTATTAATATTTACCGCAGTATTAACTCACCTGTTGCCGTCACAGTAAATGGAGCACCCTCTGGCCATGTAACCAGGGTATAGGTCAGCGGGTCACCTTCTGGATCAGTGGCGGCGTAGTCACCCAAAAGGACTGATGACGTTTCCGTTTCGTTGACGTAATATGATGGCGTTATTCCAGGCAAGCTCGGCGCCTCGTTTACGTCTATGACGTAGACTGTAAGGACAGCCGTTGACACAAACGTTCCGTCTGTAATCTCTACTGTTACGTCATATTTATTAGTAATCTCGTAATCCAGACGTGATGTCAGTAATATATCTCCTGCTGTAGGCAATAGATCAGTAGGCTAGCTAATTCGGTGGAATTATTATTATTGTTGTTGTTATCGGCAATACACACACGCGCGCGCGCGCACACACACACACAAACAGTCTTCCCAATTATATCAGTATTATAATAGATAGTACGTTACAGAAATTAACACTGTCATCACCTTTCAATGAACGTGACCAATCATAACTCGGGAGATTATTACGTCACATAAAACTTACTTTGATTGTCAATAATAAACGGCGCGGCATTTATCAGCTTATAACTGATGTCATCAAAATCTCTGTCTTCGGAAATAACCTTGAATAGTAACTCGCACGACGGAGTATCTTCATCGACATTGGTGTTAGCCGGCAAGTTGGAAAACGATGGCGCATGCGCAACATCGAAGAGGTTAAATCTTAACATTTTCCAATCCCCGTATGTACCGTCAAACACCGTAATGTTGACGCCATAAAACTGCGCTTCTTGGTAGTTAAGAACACCCGTCAGGTAGACTCTTCCTGTGACGAAAGACAAGATGGTGATGATGATGATGATTGGTATTTTACGGCCACTTTTGTGCACATGGTAGGCTAAATGGGCCGAGCGACTTCCAAAGGTAATGAAGCGAAGTGAAACATGAAACACCCATTAAATATGCCCACTCCTAGATTCGAACTCAGATGGTAGCGATCTGTGGTCCAACGCGCTACCAACTAGACCACGGAGGCGCCCACGAAAGATAAGACAGGAGTCTGTTAGCAAACCACTGATAAAATAGGGACTCGTGAGTGAACATTCTTATGTAAATGATTAATCTTTCCAAAAAAAAATACTGGATTTCTTGTTAAATAATACAGAGAAACAATTTAGACTGATATATATATATATATATATATATATATATATATAAGAAGATCAATTGAAAACAAATACAGGTTCGGAGAAGGAATAAATTAATAAATAAACTCTGTGTATTCGATTAAGTTAGCACGATCTTGTATGATCTACTATAACTTACCTTCCCCGTCAATGTCAAATGGTGCTCCTTGTGGCCACGTCTCGACAATACTCCAGGTGTAATTATCAAACATGTCTTCATCACTGTAGGTAACATTAAACAGAATTGATGACGTCAGAATATCTTCACTTATACCCACTTCCGTTGGCAGGTTGGCGATGGTGATTGGTTCCGGTTTATCTGTGACGTAGATGTTTAGAAGTACATCGTTTCTCTGATAGGTCGTCTTATTGGGTGATGACGTCATGTTGTAGTTGGCATTTTCGGCCACCACATACGTCACAAAATGGACTCCACGGTCCAACTGCAGAGTTTCATAATTGAGAAGAGACGAGTTAGCCACAAAGAATTGTCCAGCTGGAAGAAATAGTACTTGATCCACATTACATATATACGGTGAAAGTTTGCTTAAACAACGTTAGTTCAAATAAACAGCGTTTTGTAGTTGCACTAAATCTTGCACTTTCTTCAATAATAACGGATAAATCGAACTGCTCGAAGTCTTTTCACATTTGAATAACGAGCTTTCATTTTAACATGAGGTTTAAGAAATTTGGATTAGTGGTAGTTATGAATCCTGTGATTTCAGACTTCTTTGCTAATAGTTAAATGTAATTATATAGGTTCCTTTGCATTTTAATTAACGAGTTTTATCTGTAAAACTAATTTTATTTTGGAAAATAATTACTTTGGTAATCCAGCTGAAACATGGATTCTGGACTTGGTGACGTCACCCATTTGGCCCAGAAACAGACGTCATCGGTGTCGTTGTCGACGGCATCCGCGATCCAGAAAACATGATTTTCCGGATCATTCTCAGCCACGATGGCAGCCTTATAGACGATTCCCGAATTATCCTCACCGGGCCAATAAATGTAACCTTAATTTATAAACATAAACATAGCTAATTATCGCCCATATATTTCTGACTATTTTGTTTACACTAGCTCATATTTTTATCCAGTCTTTAAAATGAATCGTTGTTTCATCTGCCTACGTCACTCTGTCAGCCTTCAGTAACTCAAATCATCCATCCATCCATCCGTTTTTGCCAACTGATACCCGTCCATTTATAACCCCACAACCAATTAACAGGTCATTATTTTGTCAGAACATTTCTAAATATCTTCTTACCTGACGTCGACCAGAAGGTGATTATTAACAAGAATACAAACAATCGTTTATCAGATATGATCATCCTTTATCTGACATCAACTCATTTTTTATCTCAAAACAAATAGTGCCATTCACGGGATTTCTTCCTTCCTAATTTGACGACTATATCGATCCAAGTAAGTACGCAGTCTCTTCCTGAAACAAGATCATAACTCGTAAGATATTATAGTCCGGAGTATTAGTCTTTGTTCTGGATACTCTGGATACAACTTTCGAGTTTTGCTCCATTTACTTGGTCTCCGTCTTTCTTTGCACACCTATAGACGTTTTATAAGCCAATGGAAGAAGGCCCACGAGGTTTGTATCTGTGAGGGTAATTACACTAGCATATATACAGTGATACTATTAAATACTGATTATTGGCATATACTTTTCAGGATCGGCTTATAATCAACGGGCAGCCATGATCGTTTCAACTTTAGACAGTGGCGTCATCTGTTGAGCTTTTACGACGGTTCCATTGAACGACGTCATTGTACGTCGGTCGCCGTAGTTGATTAATGTGGAGTCAGGCGGTAGAAGAGGCTATTCATGGACTGGGCATTGCTCGGTGCCTTCGAATGGTCATCTATAGAGCCTAATGTCCACCCGTCAAAGGCCATCTGACCATGGTACAGGTGAACCTGTGAAATGGTTCTGTCAAAAGATGACGAATGACGGTGATTAGTTCGACTTGATGCTGCTCGCGGTCACACCAGTTGTGTGCTGGTGTGTGGTGTTTGTTTAAAAGGTGGTAACTTTGACGAGTCTACTCGTCAGTTTTGATAATACTCGTCGAAGACGGGATATTAGTGGCGTAGAATGAATGCAATTAATGTACCCATACATCGGTAAATATTACTGTACATAATTCACCTGGGTCGATGACGTGTTAGTACAATTGAGTGGTTGGTTCGTTTAACCTCAACTCTGGTCACACCTGGACCTGGTTAGCATATAGGGATGAGAGGACAGTTATTAAATAAAAATCCTTAAACGCGTTCGTTATTTCATTTGATTCGAACCAAAACCTGAAAGTTTGTAGCGCGCGCACAAACACAGAGAAAGGTGAAGATACTGAAATAAAAACACACCTTTCAAATTTACATCCAAACAACTTCATGTGTTTATAACACACACTACATGAAACATGTCAGACAGATCTTATGTATTAAATATTTCCACCGAGTATTTAATTTATGAACATAAATTAAGCGGTACACCCTAATTTAACTTCCTGACGACCTACACATTTTTATTCGAAGCGTTGGACACGATGTAAACTTCGACATTTTTTTTTAATTAGAATATTGTTTGACAGATTTGGGAGTTATAATAGCTACCATTAATGGGTAATCTTAATTAGGCTACTACATCTTACTGGTACCAGTAATTATAATAACGTCCGGAATACATTTTAATTGAACTCCTATGAATCTGATAAGCTACTTAATAAAATATATCAAGCTTCATCCTGTTATTGCTGATAGCCGTTGAGTAGGTGATTTCCAAATGACTGACCCAACATACTGTTCTAAAACACAGAATTGCTGTTCGTTTGATAATAATTTCCAATCACGGAAATAATATAACTCATCGCTCTTACTTTATTAACTCCAGTATATCCATATAATGTGTTTTTAGTACTTGATTAACTCCAGTATATCCATATAATGTTTTTAGGATTTGATTAACTGCAGTATATCCATATAATGTTTTTTTTGTACTTGATTAACTCCAGTATATTCATTTGTTGTGAGTTTTAGTAGATGTTTTGGCGGCTTATAAACCGATATCTTCTATCTTTAATGTTAACTACCGACTTAAATGGCTTCCTTGATGTTCTGTCGCCGATCAGGATTCTTTATTAAATATACCAATAATACGCGCCTCTGTATGGTTCCCATGTATGTGAATAGTTAATTATATATATATATATATATATATATATAACTGTAGATACATGGAATGTAAAAGTGAGAGTGATCCGATGGGAAACAGCCCACAAACACAAGCATGAGTCGGAATAGAACCCACAGCCTGAAGATTTGTTGCACAACGCTCTTAATTACAACAGCACATACACCCTGGTGCATAGGATAAAACAGATTAAGCATTTATAAACAATACACAACAGATAATTATCGGTGATATTTGGATCAGATCGAGTTGCCCTACGATTACAAAACCAAGAATATTTTATTTCACACGAAACATGCATCCATAACAATTAAATATCACGCAGCAGCAAATTATCAGTCATTCGACCAATGTAATTAATTTTAGTCAAAGTATAATAGTATACATGTAGTGTCGTGCAGGTGAAAATATGTTCCCAGCTGTTCTGTAAAATGCGAATTCGTGACAAAACGCTACTGGGTAAGAGACAACTGGACAAAACCGCATTAAACAATGAACGTTTATGAGAAATGACACTCAGAGATTCTACACATGATAATTATGAAATGAACATATACATTATGTAATAGCCATCAATGGTGTTTATTGGAATAGTATTATTTTTCGATTAAGGTTTAGTTCAGTTCGGTTTATGAGGTCTCGTTTATTTATCGTACACTGCATATCACTACGTTGAGCACTTGTGTTAAAAAAGGCCTTTACACACATCTTTCTTATTAGTAAGCCACATAAAATGTGAATTGCAGGGCACCTCCGTGGTCTAACTGATAGCACACTGGATGACAGATCACTACCACCCCAGTTGGAATCTCGACGTGGCCCTATCTGATGGGTGTATCATCTTTGACTTCGCTTCATTACCGTTGGAGGTCGGTCGGCCTATTTAGCCTAGTCTACCAGGTGCACAAAAGTGGGCGTAAAACATCGATCATCATCATAAAAAATATGAATTAGAAAATATAACTACATACATGCCCAACTGGGCTTCAAACTGGTAATTCATAATGAGTAATCTGTTTTCAAGTTTTCGGTAAAACAGTACAAGCCATGTTAATCCTGATAAATGGAGAACGAACATCTTCTGGCTTGAAAAGACAGGAATTTCCAGTATTTAGCTCTCAAGCCATGGAACAGCTGACAATATTTGGCTGAATATAACTTGAATTTTGCAAATTGTTATTTAAAGCGCATTCAAACATTCCATGCTTTGTGTTTTGTTTGATAACTCATTAATTATTCTAATGTAACAAAGTCATATCTACAAATAGTTTTAACTTAAATATCACACATGCACACACACACACGAGAGAGAGAGAGAGAGAGGTAAACAAGGGTGTGTGCATATGCGTGCACTTTGTTTATCTGTTGTACTGGTCTCACCTGGAAAATATGGTTGAAATGATACTTTTAAAGGAAATCAGACGATCAATCTGAAGCCTGATGGATGAAAAGTCCAACACATGCAATATCAATATTTTATCCTACCATCTGCAGTTCTGTAGTCCAGTATTTACAAACGACCATTATTTTACAACTCTGAATTCAAATTGTTTGCATACTTTATTCTCCTAATATAGGCCAACCAATAAAACAGCCCAGAAATGTACACGTGACAACTGCAACAGGAATGGCCCCTTTTTAAATTGTGGATATTGGATAAAATAATTATTTTACAATGGCAGATCAATCAGCAGAGTGACTTGTTTGTATACATCTGACTAATGACTGATGTTAAATCAATGTCATTAATAACAGCTTCAGCTTTAGTTATCATGGTCTTGATCTCTGATTGACAGAAATCACTTTGTTTGTTTGTCTTAGCCATCTGAAAAATAAAGAAAGAATTATGTGAATGGACAAAATTATAGCGTGCACACACGCGCATGCACACACACAATAAATCTACACTTTATATACATACACCAGAGTAAATTGTTTTTAATCAAATGGCTTTCAGTAATTCAAACAAGCTACGATCTACCTTTCTTCTGCCTTTGACTGGCTTTGATATTGGTGGATTGAAGGTCATCAAACTTGTATCAAACTCGGAATAAATATCAGTGGGAGATCTGTAGTCATAGCAACAATAGTTAGTTAAAGAGAAATGATAATATCCCAGTACAGTCGAGCCCCGTTATACCGCAGTCCGTTATAACATGAAATCAGATATAACACAGTCAGACCTTGGACCCCGAATTGTGGAATCCACGACAGAGCATTTTTACCGGAAATGGCATCAACTCTGCAATTGACCAATAAAATATTTCGAAATAATTTGAACACTTTTCACAGTTTGTAATTCACAAGTAAAAAAACATAGCAATGGTCACAATGTACCCACGTGTATATTTATTGAGCACCAACATAATTAAACACCACTTTGGCTCAAACAAACAGCCCAATTACAACCCTCAATTATTGAGTCAACTCAACCCACTAAATCAGTTTGATGACGTTTTAATTACAAAAGCAGATACATAAACAAATACATTTTCACGGACGTTTATTTGCGCATTGGCACCTATAAACGTTCATTCATTGGTTCATATAGTTGCTACCTTCATCTGTAATTCTAATGGATGAATATCACCAATCCAAGATGGCTGCTACTTTTTGCCCAATTTTGCAGAGACATTTTATTTTCCACACAAACACTGAGGTAACATTTACGTTTTCAGCAAATGATTAAACAGTTGCTGGGAATATTTACAAAATAAACAGTTGTATGTAATCTTAAAGGATGGTGCAAAACGAGGTGAATACATGGACTCCCTATTATCGCCTATCCCGAGAGAGCGCTCTATCTCGCTTCATCGTCCACCTATAACACGGTCGACAGGTTGTGGACCTCAATGACCGTGTTATAATGGAGCCTGACTGTAGTTGGCATGAAGACAGAGATAGGCAAAGATGGAGACACGATATGACAGATAAATAAAAAGATACAGAAGAATAAATGCAAGTACTTACTTGTGAGCAATATCTACTGGTAAAGAGTTAGATCCTTGACTTGGAGCACCCGCTAATATATGAGTACTATACCGTCTCACCATGGGATGATAATGTCGCTAGGCAACAGATAAACGAACCAAAACATCAATAATTATCTCAACACAGTAGCTGGTTCACAATCACTGATAAAGATTTTTTTAAAGATATATATATATATATATATATATATATATATGTTGGTAGTTTATATCTTTTATCAGGCATTGCCCTCTAGGTGAAGGTGAATGAGGATTTTTAATGACTAAGATCCGCAGGATAAATGTACATACATTTTATAACTCTTTAAAAGCAATTTCAATTTCGGCCATCAATCAATATGCCTAGTTGATATGTTACAATTAAAGATAAAGTTACATGTACCAGTTTGTTTAATTAAACTTGCAAATTATCATATATTCATAACCATTATTATACAGATAATGAGAGTTATAACTGATTGTATAACTTAACCCAGTACCTGTTTGTGTTTCTTGGTTGTTTGCTAACTACATGAATAGACAAACATTCCTGCCTATTCTTCTACTTAAATGTAAATAAACTGGCAGGAAAATTGCTGATGTTTAAAAATAGCCATAAAATCGAAATAACATTTTTCCACACAAAAAAACTTGTTAAAGGAAAACTTTTGGTTATTTGGCATATTGTTGAAACATACAACACAGGATTGAAGTATCACAAAAAGAGAGCATGAAATTTTAGCTATGGCTAAATTTAACAGTAACATACACCTTAAACCTATCTCCATTGCCAATGCAGGTAAAATCAATTATATGATGATGATAATAATGCTAATTTAACAAATATCACTTACATAAATGTGGCAGTGGTTTTTAATCACGTTGGGCTGATATATTTTACATATATTTTACAGCCTGCATGGCAATACATATTTATAAAAATAATTATTTAGTAAGGTTCTCTGAACCTGTATGTTACACAATACGTGTAGTTACAAACAATACAGGTTAGATGCCGTAAACAGTCACTATATTAACAACATATCGCATACCTGTAAGAAATGCAGCTCATATAATGCTGTATTGTGCGCATTACAATGTTCGGGTTCCTCTAGATTGGGCAGAAATGTACCACTTCCTTGATAATCTGTATCAAGTAAGAGGTCAGTCTTAGGATAGAACTGAAAATAAATATTAATATGTATCAAGTTATGCCACCTTAGGTTCAAACAGTTTCCTTTTTCATAAAGGAATTTAGTTTTGTGATGAGTTTTTTTTAAATGCTACACTATCACAAGAAATAAATGCCCATGTTACATTTATATCTTTAGACCCAGATTATAGAAGCCACTGTATTCCTTGGATGGATCATTAATATTTAGAAGACATTACATATGACTGATGGATTTTAATTACAGCTACAGTTATCATACTGGAATCAAGTGCCTATTCTACATCCCAGTGTGCTTGAGGAGAGATTTAATTATGACAAGAAAATAAGAAATCACCGGAGGTCATTATCAACCAGATATATAATATAAGTTGAGATTGCCAGCTAATAAAGAAAGTTACAGTTTTAACAGTTTGGCCATTATAGTGTGGTTGAAATGAAGGCGAAGTGTTCCTTTAAAACTTAGTTTTAATTTTCATTAATGGCGAAGGGTTCATGATATGTTCTGTGGAAAATCAGCATATATTTAATATCTTCGGTATCAAGCATCCCTACATTATAATAATGTTCACAGTATAGTGGAGCCAGACTATAAATGAAGTATTGTGTTGCTTGGGTCTGAATAGTTTTGAGAATGAAGATTTCAGGGATGTCGGGTTGTACAAAGTGATATGTTAGAAACAGGTAATATCACAATACTGGTATTACATAGTTTAAATAAAGTGACTCACTTGCATGAATCCACGCACCATTGCAAGAGCTCCAATTATGCCATGTGACTCTAGCTGTAGACAGAGTGTCACTAAACGTTTGAGATATGCGAGAATGCGAGCCACAGAAACCTGACAACAGACAAGCATTAAGTGAGTCATAGAAATATTGTGGTAACACACACACACACACACACACACACTTTCTTAAAGTAAATATAAATTATTTAAATATAGCCAAACATATTATATTGGTTATGAACATCTAGTAATGTATAAGTGATTTATATATTAGAATATGCGTACTGAATTAAAAAATATAATGGAACAATAAAAGTTCAGGTTTATCGAAGTATGTCTCACCAATAAGATAAAATTCATGCATTAATCATAATGTGCATTTCCAGCTTTGTTATTATTGTACAAACCTGCTTTCTTCTTTTATTAATCATGACATCCATACACTTCAAGGCTATTAACATATCCTCACTAGACACACCTGTATAGATATAAAATATGGTCACTAACATGTTACCTTTTACTAGAAGCAATTTATGTCCCCAAAAAACAGAAACATGTAACAAACCTGACTTGAATCAAGTTATAAACCCAAAAGATTAATTTCATTCTGTACTATGTAACATGACCCAAATACCTGTTGCCATATACATGGTTCCCACAACCAAGGAAATATTATTTTCCAGGACATTTCCAGGACAAAATTACCATTTTCCAGGACAAAGTATACAAGATGTAAAGCTAATAAATCAAGAAATATGGGGACAAGGATATCATATTTATTCAATATATGATTGATTATTGACATTTTTCAACCCTAACCCTCCTCCTCATGCCTGCTAGTTATCTGATCTAGCCATTTTTATTTAAATTTTAACTAAGATGGGATATTAAGACTATGTACTGGTAGTGTTTTTTCTTCTACAATTAAAGTTTCTTCTACAGGCATAATATTTATTTACAGACTTTTTTGTTCTAGTAGATTTTTTTCACATGCAATTTTTTTCCAGGACACTTCCTGATTTTGTAAAATTCAAGGACATTTCCAGGAGCTGGAAAATGAATTAGTTATTTTCCAGGTTTTTCAGGATGCATGGGAATATATATAATTTAATATTCTTAGTTGTGTATATGTGTTTTTTGTATATGTGTAACATGAATATACACAATATTCATGTTTGGTATAGTACATATTTGACTAAAACATTTCCCAACAACAAGCTCACCTGCATGTAATTGGAACAAAGTACAATATAAATGTCTGTAAAAATTCATAGGGTCTATGTTCAGTGCTGCCCCCTGGCCCGAGAGTATTGTAAATGCAGTCTGGACACAGTGTAGAGACTCCCGATAAGTCAAATCCTGTAATACAAATGTATTTTTTTAAATTAATTTCAATATTTCAGGTGCCTATAAACAATTTATAAATTTTACATGAGATTGGTGAAGAAAATGACAAAAATACCTACTCCAGAGTTGACCAAATCATTCAAGACAGCAAATAGATCGTCAAAGAAATCTAGATTGATTAAATGTGCAAATCTGAAAGAGAGAATAATATATCTTTAAACTGTAAACCTGATTTTATTCCCTGCAATTTATGAGAAACAAAAGACCTAATATACATTATCCCTGTTAATAATAATCTTCCAATTACTACTGCTATTATTAAACTGCATCAGGTGCTAGAATGTCAAATCAAATAAACATTATTACAAAATAAATTATTTATTTAATTTCCTAGTTATTTCTTACTTTGCTAAACCCTCTAGTACTGATGAAAGAAGGATTGACTGCCGTGCAGTCTTCAAGATTCTAAAATATGTCAGGAAGATCAAACTAACAATCTCGGTATTCTGTAGATAGAAGGTATTATGAGTGAACAACAGTTATTAGAAAATAAGCCTAAGAAAAACACTTTGTAAAAGATACAGGTTTCATTCGCAGAATAATACAAAAGATATATCTTGATTTTATTTGTTTAGTGTATTAATCTGTGGTTCTATGTCTCACTCTTGCTTTCATATACACTTCTCTTTCACACACACACACACACACACACACACACACACACACACACAAAACATTAATCTAAATTCAAAGATAATGGTTTTTGAAATATAAGAAAACAAAAGGCTTGAAATGAACACCAAATTCTGAGTAGAAAAATTAAATCGAATATTTTTTAATTGTGGTAAGATTACACTGATGTATGCTGTATTATAAACACCACTCCTATGTTATTAAAGGTTAGCATCCTGGAGCACAACAACCACTAACCAGTTTAAGTTTGTGTTTTCTCTTCTCTTCAGCAGACGCATCACCCAATTCTCTCTCTAGTTCCTTCATCTGTTTGTATCTCTGGTTAAAAAAAAGATAGACACTGACTTGCAATGCTCATCAAAATGATCACGGTTTAATTAATATGTAGGTTCTGGCAGGTAATCGTGCAAATCTAGCCATACAATGTCAGCCTGACTAGTTTAGTCATGCATTGTCTGGTGTTTAATGTATTTCACTCTACACCTACATGGAGAACCTACATATTTATCCTCAGCTACATTCTCATCATCATCATCCTCCTGCAGGATTTGGTCACGTAACCAAATGCCTTCCCGAACAAAAAGTGGTACAATAAACACTGATCCTTTTCCCCCATAAATGATCATTTAATGTGTCGTTGGTTCTGTATTTGCATAATTAATGCATTTTATCTTATTTGGTTCAATTTTTTTAAATACTTTCAACCTGCAATATTTAAGAAGGTGGGTGATTGAATCAGTAAAAATATATACTGTAATTAATACAGCTGGAGGGTGTCATAAGATGCATGCTGACATCTGGATGCAACTGATGTGATAAATCCATCCCACATAAAAGAATGATAACTTTTGTATGTATGCATTTTCGTTTTTAAGTCTATGACCTAATGTTAACAGTGGGATATCTATCTGTTAAAACAAAGCTGAGCATGTTATTGTAAGCTTTAAAAAAAGGAGACCAAGAATTTGGGTCTCACTTCTGTTGTGAGACTTGGACAGGATATATTCTTCAGCTACAAAATATTTTAGTTTACTCAGTAATAAATGAGTAACTGACTGAAGTGATTAACATCGTCATGAGTAATCTTTAAACTCTGAATTGAATTGGAGTGGGTGTAACTGTAACAATACTAAGAATGGAAAACATTTCGAAGTATATTGATACGAATTATGTACAAAGTCTTGTACAAATATAAACATGTGTCAAAGGAATCTCAGCATTTAGTCCACAAACATCTCTAGTATCTGTAAACAAAACTCTCTTTACTTTGCGTTCTCGCTTAGACATCTTCTTCAGTTTTTCTCGTCTGGCAGCTTTATTTTCTACCTCCTTATCACCTTTGTTGACCTCCTTGATTTTTAGAGATAAAAACAACTGCAACACCTGCAAATAAACAACATATGACTTTGTCATCTGCTCCAATATCTAGTATAAAAGATTTGAAAAACCGAGGTAAGTGTTATATTGTTGCTTGCCAAAGAATAATAGATAATCAAAATTAAGTAATTCCATAATCCATTTCTCAAATATGATCCATGTATGATAATAAATGTATATATAGTATATACAATTATGAAAAGAATCACACTTTACATATATCACCTGTGTCACATTTATGAGATTTATTAATAAACATCCATGATAAGTTGAATGGAGTTTTTAAGCCAAATAAAAACACTAAGCTACATAAAAAGACATGAAGTTGCAAATACTGGCTATAAAATTATAATAATTGTGTAGCCTACTCATCAGGGGAGACAACAACTTAGTGTATTGATCGCTTTTAGTTTTTAAAATAAGGTTAGAAAACAAATTATAACAAAAATAATGCTTTTAAAACAAACATCAGTAAGAAAATTATTACCTTGGGTTTGACCTCGAAATGTTTGGATTTAATAATACGCCCAATCAACCGAACAACCTACAATATAAATAAAGTCATGATTGTTAAAATAATATACAATAATGTTCACAAAATAAAAATGACCTAATGCGACATATATAATTCAAAAACAGACATTTATGTCGTCTAAGACTTTTCCAGTTTTTTTAGCAGTTAGCATCCCACCTCTAAAGTGACTTCTCCCGACTTGTCTTCCCTGAATAACCGTTTCACATATCCACATACTAAGTCTGACAACTGAAATATAACAACAATTATACATGAAAGAGTAAGCGTGTAAACCCGAATAAAACCATTAATGAGTGGCAGCAGATATAAACAGATAAATTAATCCGTTTTCTTTCTGCGGACATTTAATCAAATACTTCCCAAAATACGGCGGCTAAAAAAGATTATAACAAGTGTTTGGCAGTAATGCGATATAAGAGCAATAGCTGATTACGGTGGATGTTATGAGGATTGGCACCAAATATACATCACGAATATTACACTAGTTGTCAGTTACACCTTAAATTTCATCAGATATCTTTAGGTAAATTCAGCAAACATCGATCATAAAAATTAAATACTTGCTGCTACACAATTTATTTATCTTAGGATTAAACTAAATGATTTTCTTAAATGGTGATTTATATCAGAATTTTGTAAAAGCAATTTTCTGCGAACAATTTTCTGCTGCGCCGTCCAATATATTTAAAACAACAAAAACAATAAATAAATGACAAACCTTATTACTGCGATGCGTAATGAAGGGTATCACAACAGTAATAATATTTGTCCTGTAGTTAAAATGAGGATGTGTAATGAGAAGCTCACACAGACAACGAACAGCTAGCTCCCGTAAAACCTGAAATTAAAATAAAAGGTTAAACAAGTACTAAATATTACAGTGAGGAGTTTCTAACGTTAACACAGACTATAGTTATTTTTATAACCATTTCTGTTTGTGAATTTTTGTTGAAAAAGTGTTATAATATACATATATGAGGTCATTACCAGCATGAATTTGGAAATTTTATTCAAATTTAATCCCCAAATTAACGTTTTCTTAAATTAGAATTGCAAAATGTAGAGTTGTAACTATAAAAAAAAAACATCTGCACACAATTTATGACAACATCGTTTACTTATTTATAAAAAATTATATATTAAAAACATATTTGTGAAGAGCTGATTAGATAATTGTAATGTTACTATTTTAACTTCCTAACAGGATCTAAAATAAAGAAAATAACAAACGGCAATAGCTCATTTACTAAAGCCCCACAAGGTTTATATAATGTCGTACCAAATATTATTAAGGTAAGCGATTTATTGAAATCTTTTTAATAACATCTAAAAGATGATTTGTTTTGATAACACCATAAATGGTCTAAACAAATTGTGCTGTAGATATTTAGAACTCTATTATTCAGTCATTTTACTAGTTGTATTTATCTAGGCACGACCTATTCTTCGATGTAATTCAATGTATACTTATAGGTGTCTATCATTTATAAGTACAGTAATTTAGAATACATCATATATATATATATATATATATATATATATAATATCTCAAAATATTAATAACAAGTCTTAGTTGATAAAATGTTTCATAAAGTTACCAAAAAGTGAGTAGGAGTCTTCAATAATATTCAGATTACTTATTCTATTGTAAACATTTTGAGTTAATCAATTTCTTGTGGATTTGAAATGATAAAAAAGTGTTTCAAAAGGTCAAGGAGAATAGACAATATTAACAATTCCATAAACAGCTAAAAAGCTACATTAAAAAAACCCAGTTAAGTATAAATAATTAAGTCCAATATTTTGTAAGATAAATTATTATCATAAAAACCATAAAATTTCATTATAGCAAAATATAAATAACAAACAAAATTGAAGTTTATTATGTGATGCTGATTGATGTTTTACAGCCAGTTCTGTGCACATGGTGGGCTAAATGGGCCACAAAGTTTATTATGTAGTAAATAATCAATATTTGTATTAAAAAGCCCAGTTTGGAGCCTGCCATCTTCTTTGATACAAGATGATAAAAATATTTCTAATTCAATTAGAAATTCCAGAAGGCTTTAATCATTTCTTTGTTAGTACTGTTCAGGACAGCTTTCTTGTTGCTAAAAAGGTGTCTGGATATAAAGAATGAAATTTTGCGCACACACTTGTTTACGTCTTCAACCGACTCATACATGTGAATTAATATTAATGACAAAACAATTAAAAACCAAACTGAGTTTATATAATAAACTGAGGCTATAATAAAATGTTAACTACTGAAAAATAGAGCTAGCCTCCTTACTCATATATTTAATTACCTGTGAAAGAATTATGTATTAGAACTGGTAACGTAACAGATAATAATGACTTGTACATATTTATTACAGAAGTAATTTACCCCTTTTGCTTGTGGAGGTATTAATATACCATTTGTTGCTCCTTTTTTGTGCCTCGTTAATACTTTGCCCTCTATTTTACCTGCAAAAATACAAATAACATAATTACTATGACGAAGTTGACATGATGACAAAAATTGTATGGCAATTTAACCAAGTATTAACAAATTATCTCTCTACCTTTGGCAGCAAAATCCAAATATTTTAAATATTTTCTATAATTGCTCATTAGCGATTCTTCAAATCTTCTGAGATGCACGGTTTCTTTCTTGGCCTAAGAAGAATGTGAAAATATACAGCATTGTCATAACACACACACATACACACACAAATATTTCTGTCTATTAAATTATAAGAAATTAGTACATGTTTTAATACTTAAAAATTGCAGATTCATGTTAACCATATCTACTCATATACAAGATAAATTGTATGCAAGGTAAATTCAAAGGAAATTTTAGCAAACTAGCAAGGAAGTTGAGTGGCAAACCAGTATTTATAATAATAATAATGTATATTTAATAAAGCGCCCTTACTAGCAGGAGCCATTCAAAGGCGCTGTACAAATAATATGTAATATAATAATACCCCAAATATTGTCTGTAAAAACCCTGTAATGATTTAAAAGATAATAATTATTTATCTGTGAAAGCGACCTTAAATAGGTGTGTTTTTAGAAGAGACTTAAAATTTCCAATAGAAGACGCATTTCTAATATTTGCCGGCAACTTATTCCACAAAGTGGGGGGCTGCAACACTAAATGCACAATCACCATATGACTTGAGCCCGAGACACTGGCACCTGCAATAGTATCTGACTGGATGACCTGAGTTTTCGGGATAACTTTCTAATGGAAACCAGTTCACACAGGTATTCTGGCGCCATATCATTAATAGATTTATAAGTTATTAACAGAATCTTAAAATGGATACGCTGTCTAACAGGTAGCCAATGTAGTTTTTGAAGAATTGGGGTGATATGATCATATTTTCTAGTATTTGTTACAATGCGAGCTGCACTATTCTGAATTCGCTGAAGGCGATTAATGTTATAATCAGATATGCCATATAACAGGGAGTTACAATAGTCTATACGAGATGTAACAAAGGCATGAACTACAGTTACAAGTTATGGAATAAACTGTTGCTGAAAAAATGCTAATTTCCTCCATGTTCCCATTCATATAGAATTATGAACGCTGTTATGGTGAAGATGATTGATGTTTTACGGCCACTTTTGTGCACATGGTAGGCTAAATGGGCCTAGCGAACTCCAAAGGTAATGAAGCCAAGTCAAAGATGAAACAACCTTCAGATATGCCCACATCGAGATTCGAACACAGATGGTAGTGATCTGTGGTCCAACATACTACCACTAGACTAAATATTGAAATAACTGTTCATAAAATAATACCTGTCAAAATTATTATTCTTTTTAAATAATTATTCATAATTAGCAGAATCTCATACACAGATAATAAGAGAAGTCTGTTTAGAAGCCACCACAATGGATTTCAGAGATAAACTTGACATAAAAGCAACAAAGGAGAGTGAATCCATTCAAGGTACTACTTAGAAGTCATGACAATTCATTTCAAGATATTGTTTTATCAGCTAAGTGCCTTAAGAAATTAAGACAATTCATGCCATGCAGTGCATAAATCTTTTTGCAATCTAACCATTTTTCTTGCCAAAAGACGTGGTCAAGGGCAAGTGATGTTGCATGTTAATATGAACTGACTAGATATAGAATAATGATCACAATGACACTGATTACGTATGAAATATGACTGTGCTGGTGGTAATGTTCTATTAAATAACATAGGCCAGCTTGCAGACAGCTGCTGATGTAAGTTTCTTCCATTATTGCCCATGATAGTTTGGTTTGTTCATCAATAAACTCCAATTATTTTTGCCACTTTGCCACATGTGTATAAGACAATAATCCTTGTGTGTAATACTACCGTATATACTCACGTATAAGTCAATTTTTTGGGTAGTGAAAAGGCAGTTCCCAGAAGCACCTCGACTTATACACGCGTCATATTTCCTACCAGCTGAAGGAAAGATGTTTTCGTCCATCCTTGACACTCAACACTATAGGATTCAACCCAATAAGAGCCAGAGTCGGGGAATAAAATCGTCACATTCTGCCTGCTAACCCATTATGATTCAATAAATAACAATTAATTTTCACCAAACTGTTATTTGGATCTCACAAACATGCCAGTCTTTATGTAATAATACTTGATAGTTACACGCTGTTACCTACTAGTACCTCCAGATGTGCTGTGAAACAATGAATTAATAACACTTGCCAATTGAAGTTACAATCAGGAATGTTTGTTTGAGAAATAGTTGGAACAAAATCATATCTCTGCCTACTAGTCTTAGTCACTAAATTAAGATTCATTTTCACCAAACTGTTATTTGGATCTCACTAACATGCCAGTCTTAACGTAATAATATTTGATAGTCAGCGCTGTCAACTACCAGTACCTCCAGATGATTAGCGATAATATAAAAATCACTGTTCACATCGCCACTTGCTGTGAAACAATTAATTAATAACACTTGCCAGTTGAAGGGAGTCTACAATCAGGCATGTTTGTTTATTTATATTAGTTATAACATCAAAGCAAAGTCCATGTGTCTCTCTCTCTCTCTCTCTCTCTCAGTGTGTGTGTGTGCTTGTGAGCGTGTGTCGCTGAAGAAATTGATATTCATGATGCACTTGCTGACATCATGAGTTTCAATGACTGGGTCACCCTTTTCGCTAATGACGAAAATGATTTTGAGGGATTTTAAGCCAATACTTGACCTCGACTTATACGGTGAACATATGCCCGAGGAATAAGTTACAGGGTAAAAAATTGGCCTTGACTTATCTGCAGGGTCCACTTAAACGCGAGTATATATGGTAATAGAATCCATGACTACTTTCTTTCTCATATTATACACAAGGATATACAGTACATAATGTTTAGTACAAAAAGGGAAATATAGTTTTAAAACAATATCAGTCTAGCAGTATGGGTAAATAAGACATTTATAGAAAACTAATAAATATACTGGATTGAATTCAATTATATCAAAAGTCAATTATATCAAAAGTCAATTAAATGAAAAGTCAGAAATAACCATTATGACATGTGCCAATCTAGTTTTGCAGAATTCATTATATATATATATATATATATATATATATATACACCAACCATCTGGGCCTTCTCTTCTTCAGTGGCAACACGGATCCTGTATCCAGGAATAATATCCTTGAACACTTCTAGCAGTGACACCATAGCCAGCTTTCGGGTGGTCAGGAACAAATCGGGATCTGTCTCTTCAAGAAATCCACGGAGTTGCTTCAGTTTCCCTATCTGATGAAAAATATTACAATCTATACCATCTTCATCATCACATCAACAACATTCACTTGGACCTCATAATTTCCTTAAATTATTTTGAGCTAAAAAAGGAACACAAAATACTCAACAGTGTACACTGGCCATATTCACACTGTCTAATAGTGATCTATTATGTAGATTTCTCATTAGCAATGACTTTCTAATGCTCATGGCTTGAGGCCATACTGATGATGATGTTTTACAGCCACTTTTGTGCACGTGGTATGCTAAATGGATCGAGTGACCCCCAACAGTAATATAGCGAAGTCAAAGATAAAATAACCTTCAGATATGCCCAAGTCAAGATTCGAACAAAGGTGGCAGTGATCTGTGGTCCAACACGTTACTGCTAGACCATGGAGGCACCCTCGTGTATGTGCAGAGGTGACATTGACTTGGATGATGTTGTACAGCTACTTGTTTATGATGCGTAAGTAATACTCACTGCTTCTTGAGGCTGTTCTATGACATCACTAGCCAATAAAGCCATTTTCTCTTTCTGTTCTGACAGCCGTATACGGCGGTGTAGCAGGATCTCGGCAGTTGATAAAAGAGGTAGGGATTTTTTATTGGCTCCCTTAGATGAATCACTGGAAGTTGACTCTAGAGGCTGATCCTCTAAGGAAACACATATATAGAGATCTCATTATAATACAATGGAATCAACCAAAGTTTAACAGACAATTCACATATAGACCATGGGAGAAATTTATGGTTACTGATATATCATTGTTTAATATTTTGATGCGACTATCTACAGAAGTCATATTTAATAAATGAGAATAAATTCGTTAATCGCAAATATGTTCTTCTTACTGACCAACCTTTTTCGTCTTCCTTATTTTCTTCACTCTGCACCTCCTCGACTTGAGTAATGATACCCTTCTCTTTTGATTTGATTGGTAACAACACTCTGAACTGTTTTTCTTCTCCAAGACGTTTACGTGGCAGCTGTTCATAGTCTTCCTCTACATGGAAATCATTGTGTTTTCTCTTGCGCTTCGGTTTGTCTCCCAATTTTGAACTAACGTACAGTAAACAATAACTTTCACAACAGATTTTTACTTGGCATTAAAAAATAATCTGATCTGTTCAATCACATCACTAAATTATACGTTAAAGTTACTGCTAAAGCAATAACGACAAAAAAAATCAATTTCTTGGCCAGGAACTTAGTGGAGATACCAACCCTTGTGTGAGGAAGCCGAGATTTCGTCCAGGTGTGGCGAAGTATTCGTAATCAGCTTCTTCTAAAGGAATATCTTCGGGCTCCTTTGGTGTACCATCAGTGTCCTGTCAAAGGCAAGAAGCAAAGACCATAAGTGATTAAATTTACGCCGATGCCCATAAGCCAGTTCTTGCCAAAATCAAATATGGCAAAACCATTATTAAATCATCAGTAATGTACTGAATCATTATATTAAGCTCAAGTGTAATAAAAGGATATACATTCACTATACTACGACTAATAATCAGGGTCTGCCATGGTACCTTGTTGGATAGCTAATAATTTTCATCAACCATTGGTTCTTATTTGTAATTGTAGTGTCTGTGTAAGTTATGCGTGGATAAACAAGTATATTTAACTTTAAGACTTCAGTTTATTTGTCAATGAAAAAACCTTTAATCCCAAATTAGTTTTAAACGGAAAATACATTAGGTACATCCCATTTGACATATTTGAGACAAAGTAACTAATACTAAATATAGTAATCTGGTAATTAAATTTTTAGTGGTAAGACGATATCACCAAACATATATCTGAACATATATCTAAACATCATCACATTGTATGGAATTCATGAAAAATAATTATTAGTTTTTCAAGACGATTATTTATTACCTATTTATGTTAAAATAAAAGTATTATTTAGCAGACCGTTGTAACATGTGTGTAATAATATTAGTGTTATGGAAAAATGTCGGACACAACCGATATGTGACGTAGCTCGTCCGACGATTGTCACTATAACATCGGTCTAAATGGCCAAGGACCATTCAACAATCATCAATTGTAACTAAATAGGCTACTGTTTATTACTTTTATTTGTTATGTACATACACTGGTGATGAATGGTGATGTTAAATGCAAACTCAAATAACAACAGTGACTTCTTTTGACGATGATGACCGATGTTTTACGGCCATTTTTGTGGACATGGTAGGCTAAATGTGCCGTGCGACTTCTTTTGAGTAACATCGAGAAATAATATTATTTAAAAAATACGTAATTTAAAAGTATGCAAATGTCATTTTAAAATGAGATCACAGCATATCTGAGGACCTTAAAATTAACAAAAACAATTGGGGGGAGGGGTGTACTTTACAGCACCCCCTACACACACACACACACACAATGCCATTCATGCACTGTGCTAGCCTCAGTAGCTTCCCTACCTCTACGTTTGTCCTGCATTTCTGGATTTTGTCATATGTTAACAATATTAACATACCATATATACTCCCGTATAAGGGAAAATGCAGTTCCCAGAAACACCTCGACTTATAAGCACGTCATATTTCTTACCAGCCCGAAGGAAAGATGTTTTCGGTCATCCTTGACACTCAACACTATAGGATTCAACCCAATAAGAGCCAGAGTCGGAATAAAATCATCACATCGCTGCCTACTGATCCATTACCAACAATCAATTTTCACCAAAATTTTACTTGGATCTCACAAACATGCCGGTCTTTATGTAATAATACTCTATAGTCACGGTACCTCCAGATGTGCTGTGAAACAATGAATTAATAATGCTTGCCAACTGAAGTTACAATCAGGCGTGAGTCATAGTTGGAACAAAATGGCCACATCTCTGCCTACTAGTCTTGAAGTTGAAGTTAAAATCAGGCGTGTTTGGTGTGACAAGTTTGTTTATTAGTTATAACATCAAAGCAAAATCTGTGTGCGTGTGTCGCTGTCAATGAAGAAATTGATTGACCTATTAATATATTTATAACACACTTGCTCATACCATGAGTTTGAAACGACTGGGTCAACTTTTTTGCGAATGACGACAATGATTAGGATTTTGAGGGATTTACAAAATTGACGTCGACTTACCTGCAAAGTTGACTTATACGCGAGTATATACGGTAGGACATAATACCAGACAGTTTCCAAAGTATTTCCCTAGCGCTGTAATATATAACAATTTTGACACAAAACCTGGTAATGAAGATACAACAGTAGCAGACACCTCATACCTGATGTTCAGGATGTACTCTTTTCTTTATTGCATCCAACAATTTCTTTCTCTCCGAGCTCTTTTTCGGCTTTAACTTTCCTTGCTTCACGAGACGATTGAGTCGTTTATTGGCTAATTTGGCATAACTTGCTTTGTGTTGACCTTTCTTGCTCCTCTTCTTTTGTGCCTTAATAATAAAATGAAAATAATATAATACAGAAAATATGAAACAAGTTATCTTAAAGTCCTTTCATACAAAAATGCATATAACGCAGTGTGTAATAAAAGCTTCAAGGGGTTTCTAGTGATGATGATGATTGATGTTTTATGGCCACTTTATGGGGTCAGTATATCTCTCAGTATCATGGGAAACTGCCTAACTTCAATATAAGAAGAGGTAGAAATTTAAAACGTAAATTTGACCTAGCATATTAAAATTATCAAGAAAGTTGAACTAGTGGTAGGAATATCTGTATGTCTAAAACTGATTTTACACCCAAAGAGATGAGTGATATTTATACATAACACTAACTATGAAGACACCTAATCAAGCTAAAAATGGTGGTACTTACAGCTTAATGTTTTTAAAGCATTGAATGAAATAAATTAAAATACAAAACTGTCACTGATAATTGCAAATCGAATTGAAGTGTTTAGTAGAAGCACAATTAGATCAAAATGAAAGATAAAAACAAATTGTATCTATTATCACTCACCAGACCAGACAGGTTTTTTTTCAGCCTGACTCGTGTATAAGATGAGTAGGGGAAATGCATTATTTTTAGGATTAAAACCTCATCTTATACACAAGTATATAGAGAATTAAATAATCTTTTGAATTATTGAGTTGGGTTACTTAGCCTCGTGACTAGACATATGGTCAAGGGACATTTGCAGTAGGAAACAAATCCACAAACACAGGTACAAGCTGGATTCTAACCCACAACTTGGAGGCTTGCAGTGCACCCATGGAATGCTGAAAACAATCTTTTGGTGTCGTTTATTATGTGGATGTTTTTTTCTTTACAGTCAGTACAGCAGTAGGAAGACTAATAATTTCCAACCAATAAAATCCAACCGAACACATTATTTGCAACCTATAATTATAGAATGTCAAGAAAATGATCAAAGACAAGCAAGAACTAACTAGCTCATAACAGAAGCAGATATGACTAACAAAACTAAATTAGATTTGTATTTTTCCAAGCCATATTGAACTCATTACGGATATAATCTAAAACTAGTTAAGCCACAATATGGCCAAACACAATTGACATGGGGTCAAATACATTTGTATTATTTGAAAGTACCTAAATATTTGTTCGAAGCTATCCAAAATGAAGTGTTTGATTCTTAAATACATTAAAATAATTGTTTTAAGAATTTATCTGAATATTCTGCCATCTATATGATTTATTCCTGGAAGCAATTTTATATGTGAATTGTACATAATCAACCATGAAATAAAAGTTTCCTCTAAGTTCTTTGTTAAATGGAATTAGTAATCTCTTTATTGCATACAAATCCAGCCTACTCTTACATCACTAGTTAACACTCCCAGGAAAAACACGTTGCCTGTTAATTGAATTTATAAGCAGACTTGACATGTCATGATATATACACTGTTATGCGATAATGTGTGATGTTGTATATCATGTGATGATATATGATGGTATAAGAGGTAATATTTGTGATGTTTTACCAGCAGTATTATCAAATGTGTCTGTTAAAAGAAATAAAGGGAAAAAACAACAATTTTGTCCATTATATTTCAAAAGTATTTGAAATACTTTAGAAGTATTTAAATATGTTTACATCTGAATCTAACTAACGTAATGAAAAGTGTTATGATTTAAACACTTTATAAAATATTTGACCCAATGTCTGCCATCAAGTTATATTGCTGTGCAATGATCAATAGAGAATACAGTTTCTCTGAAGGCCTCTCGGAAACATTTGAGTCCTGGACTCAGAACTAGAGGGACAATTCACCAAACTTACTCAAGCTTCCTATTAATTATTTAGTTGAAAGTTTAATTTGGCCAGGTAGCCCCAGTCATCATCTCATGACTACTGACTCTCATTGGCAATAAGAACTACAAGTAGTGTGCCAAATGGAAGGTTGGGAACTATCACCCAGTTAGCCTCATATCTATCGGGTGCAAGGTATTGGAGACCATTACCAACCAAAGCTTAGTGGAACATATGATATAAAATGATTTGTTAACAGAACTTCAACACGGCTAATGCATGTACTGGAAGTTTGGACTAACCACCTGGATAATAATATGTGGTATACTTCAACTTTCAGAAGGCTTTTGATTCTGTTTCTCACAAATGACTAATAAAGAAATTTGCTACCTACAGAATAACTGGAAACATTTTGAAGGGAATAACATCTTTCCTCAGAGACAGAAAGTAAATGGCACATCATCTGACTGGAGCCCAGTTACACGTGGCATTGCCCAGGGCAGTGTACTGGGACCAGTCCTGTTTATTATCTTTATAAATGATATACTGAATGCAGTCCTAGGATGCTTGAAGCTTTCCACTGGTGAAATAATTTAATAAAGCTGTTCAGCATCATAACATCAACAGCCGATTGTGACTTGATACAGGCAGATATTTATGCACTGGAAGAGTGGTCACAGAAGTTGCTCCTAAAATTCCACCCACAGAAGTGTAAAGTGATATGTATAGGAAAGGCCAAAGGGTCCTCCAGAATACCAATACACAATGAAAGGGCAAGAAAATCATGTTACTTCTTTCCATATAGGCACACTGGAGAAGACCACTTAAAAGAATCTATAAAATGTCAAGAGAGAAACTCACACACAACGAGGGGATAATATCTAAAGCTGGCCATGCACAGATGTGAAAGAGAATTATCAAACTGTTTTAACAACAGAGTGGTGAGTGACTAGAACTCCCTACCAGAAAATTTAGTTTCACTTTCTGCACCACCTGTCTTCAGTTCAAATCAGGCAAAAGGCCAGAAACAGTTCAGCAAAAAACAGAATATGTTAAGGACTTTCTACCCTGATAGATGTCTAATCTGATATCTTATTTCTCAGATCTAATTACTAGGCTGTTTTCAACTAATTTGTACTCAAATGTTGGTGTATATTTTTCAGCCGTAAGCCAATAACTCAATTTTGCCATGTCTTCCTTTATTATCGCTCAGATTTGCAACGCTTCAATATTGACAGGTTTCAAACTTTAAATTACAACGATATATCAGAGTAACCATTATCTGTTTGAGTAAGATTATAAATGTTCTATCTATGGCAATTTCACGAGGGATTATGACTGAACACACGCTCACAATAGCTCACCATTTTGACAAAACAGTTATTCCACTAGCGAGTAGAACAAGTATTAACTATAGGTGGCGCCACATCTTAGATGTATGGCTAAGACTCATCTCTGTCCGAAGTAAAATATAACCTCGGTCTTGTCTTTACCCCAAAGCCAGAATATTATAGAGGTATGACAAACAATATGGAAAGTCTGGTGCACTTTTCATCAAATACATGTAAGCATGGCTAGTGGGTAAGAACGTGGGACTTTCTTGCTCATGGTCATGCTGTGCGGGAGCCGGGAGGTCGGAGGTTCGAATCCCGTCCGTGGCAACTAGATCTACAGTAGGAGTTTTTCATCCAACCAGGCAACTGGCAAGGTTTTCTCCGCAGTATATGGCATATATATTGTAAATTCTAAATTTATTTACAATTAGTGCCCGTGGTGAAGCAGCAAATTACATACTATATGCGTCTCTCTCATTTGAGGTAGCTAAGCCAATTAAAATAATTGCCATTTCGGCCATTATCCAAATAATAAAAAAACATATATGCATTGAACAAAATTTGTTTAACACAGTAATGTATTAAATTAAATTAACGTACATGGATTAAACAATCATTTCATTAGCCATATAATTTGGAATTATGGTACATTTATTTAATATTGGTACGTTCTTTCCGGATATTTAAGGGCGTTATAATTACACCTATTTCACTACCTGCAAGCTGCATATGGCCAGTAAGCGCTTATTTACTTCAAGCATTCTCCTTTTCAACATTCTGACTGTGTTTAATTTAATTAAACTTATGTATTATGAATGTTGAAATAAATGAATTGAATAGGTACAGTGTGTTCCTTTTTTATTGGGTGATTGTTAATACTCCTCCCCCACCACTGATCACGTGGGAACAGTGCGGAAAGATGGAGCCGAAATACCATGAGGGTGGTCACTGCCAGAGTGTATTATATCCCCAGGGGGTCTTTAACGTCCCCCTTTATTTTAATCAATTCAATGGAGACGGCAGAGCCATTTAACGTGGTCATCCACCCACGATGTTATGAGCCGAGAAGTTAATTCGTGAACAAGTTTCGACCTCTTGTTGGGATCGAACCTGTGACCCTTGGCACAAAGTGCCGGGTGCTTAACCGCTAGGCTATTGGAGCTCAGATTGTAAATTTCAAAAATTCAACTATAATTCAACTATAATTGTATACTGAGATCCTGATATGTTTACAAATGTTTGTTGCGGTATTTGTTTTGCAGAACGTGTTTAAGCAGGATGTATTTTTCAATCTAGACTTATGTTAAACATAGACCATATTAACCAATTTAAGCATGACGATTAGACTGTTGTAGCCGTATATTTATGTATGGTGAATGAATCTTACTCCCTCAATCAGTATTATAACAATTAATAATTATCTGTGTATATATGTGGTATCCTCATAATTTGTGAACAATAACAGAAATTTCCGGACCGGAATTGTTTTTGCGAATCTGTAGTCTCTCATGATTTGGAGTAAAATTAAAAATGATGTATCTAGGCAGAGGCTTAATTAGATTAAGCAAAATAAAATGAGCAGTTACAGTATTGAGAGTATATTAAAACAACTTAAATAACTCTACAGATTACACACAAAAATAAAACAAGCAGGGGTCGCAATTAACATAAATATTTGGATGCAAAAATTGAAGTAAAATACGTTATTCTTGAAGTTATAGAAAAGATAAATAATACGTGATTAAAATGATTTATTTACAAATAAACTACAGTTTTCTTTTTGTAGACTTTTCTATTATTTACAATGCACCCATTGTCGTGAAATTTCCGAAACAAATTTGTGACCTGGATGTAGTTCACAAGATTGTAAGAAAAACAAAGAAACAGGTTATGAAAAAAAATAAACAAGAACTACTGTATGGATGAGGACATCTTCACAAAGTGACCTTCATTTCTATCTGACGTAACAATGCTGAAGTGGCTATCCATCGTTGAGTAGGGAGAGAAAATCTGTAATGAAAATAAAACAAATGCAATGTTTTTGTGGTTATCATGATTTAAATCAGCGCCAAATAACACAAGAAAGAGAACAATCAGATACATATACTATGCTAATTGTACAGATAATTTAACACTTCTATTTAATGGTAGATGTTACAGTTGATTGGATTATGAGATGGTTATAATTATTATTAGTTAGAGGTTTTTGTTTGATTTGTTTCATTAGGTGATAAGCAAACAGTGAAATTGTTCGTATAACAAGCCCCACTAAAGAAACGTTCATACATCGTGGGTGGCTGACCACGTTAAATGGCGCTGCGTCTCCACTGAATTATTTAAAATAAAGGGGGACGTTAAAAACCCACTGAGGACGTAAAACACTCTGGCAGTGACCACCCTCAGGGTATTTCGGCTCTATCTTTCCGTACTGCTCCCCTGTGAGTGGTGGGGGGGAGGTTTCTCAACCACTCAACATAGAGGCTGTGTCTAATAAGCGACAGCCTGGGGATTCTCATCGAACAGCAAAGCCAACAAAGCAAAACGTTCCTACGGCACAACAGTAACGCAGCATTTACATAGTAAATGTTTCTGTTTCTGTTTCTACCTTTTCTCACACGGTAGACTACATGGGCTGAACAATCTCCAACGGTAAAGAGGTGCGGTGAAAGATGAAACATCGTTCAGCAATAGCCCGCGTGAGCTTTGAACGAATGTGATAAGTAGAGGTATATGGTAAACACCATACTAGTTAGGCCATGGACACAGATTGTATAGATCCATATTGGAGGGGTTGGAGCGCAAGTGCGAACAACTGAAGTCCTTAGTCATACGCAAAACGGAATGTTCTTAGAAAGGAGTGGATGGTATCGGAGTATATAATTATATACTGTCTAGGTATGATAATCTATTTGTAAACAATATTTGGGGGCTGCAAAAACAAATCATACTTTTAATTTTTTTTTAAAGTTTTAAAACATTTTATTGATTTTTTTGTGACTATAATTTGATTTTTATTATTGCATTTATTTTAGTTATTATTTTGTAAAGATACATTTATCAATTAATTTGCAGTACAAACCTTGAAGTAGATTTCGACACCACGTCATAGTCATATTAATCGGAGACAATTCCGCTAAATTGATGGTTGGGATAATCTTGACAGAGCAACACAATAGAGGGGATCAAGCGAAGCCACGCTGCTTCAATATGATAAATTGTATGAATTTGGGGATAATCTTACACGTGAAGTAACTTTTGAGACTATATTATTTTGTCATTTTCACTGGTAATTTATTAGTATACATGTATATCGAAATTTGTCACCTTTGATAAGACTAAAGTTGTGCGGTAAGCAGTTTATCAGGCAACGTGCGAGAATTGCGGCAAAGAAATGCCGAGGCTTGTCGCCAGAATTAAAAAAAAATGATTGAAATAAGAAATCTGATAAGAAATATTTAAAAATAATATTTTTTGGCAACCCTGCTCACTCACCCACCCACTCATTTACTCACTTTCCCACTCATTCACAGATACACGATAGGATAAAATCTTTTTTTTTAATATAGAGTAATTCGATTCGCTCAATTGAGTGTGATAATAATCTGAGAAACGTTATCACTTTCATCATAAAACACGTGACTATTAATGAATGTCACGTCATTATTTGAAATGACACAATCTACCACTTGAGCATTTCAACCATTGACCTAAAATAAATTTTTATATTTAGGTCAATGATTTCAACTCCATAGTACCCACAACTAACTACAACTAACTAACTAAATATATATATATATATATATATATATATATATATATATATTCATAGAGAATATTCATGATTTTCATACCTAGCCAGTTTCATACGTTTTAATCTCAGATTACTAAACTCAATACAAGATGATTTTGTTATGCTGGCGATACGTCATGGACCAGAATAAACAGAATAAATTAGAATGTCTTGAAGCGCCATATAAATAATCTTGTGATTGACTTATGTCAGGTCTATATTTATATAACGTACAATTAAAAGAGTCAGTCCCTCTGGTGATTAGACCAGACAATAAATATAATGGGATATGTATGTAGTATATGGATTATTATTATTATTATTAAAACCGGTGACGGGGCATAAACTTGCGTGTCCGTGCTGGACGGAAACTGGTATAATATGAGACCGGAAATAAACCCTGGATCTATGGCCTCCAAACGTCGTGGTTGCTTTATACAAGATTTAATCATCGCAGTATGTCTGCTTGTGTGTGGCCTGCGTGTCGGGTACAAACATTATAATGTGAGACGTTAATTACTGCTCCTATCATCATATAACCAGGTTATCGGTGAACGCTACACTACATGCAGTATTACAAAATTATGATGGTTTTAAACGGCCATCGCTCGACAAATAACTTCCTCCATCTTAGTCTCGCTTATCGACAACGAGTTACTAACCATCAAACGTTACCCGCCTATCTCCGTCAATATCTGCTACCTTCAACATGTCGGATATTTCTTGTCCCGTACATCGTTGTCCTAGACGAGAGAACAATCCGTTTAGATCATCGATAGTTATCACCCCATTACCATCTCTGTCAAACACCTTAAAACAGTCCCTTAAATCGTCCATTTTGTTTGGTTCGCGTAGCTTTGGTATCATCATCTTCTGGAATTCTGCGAAACTAATCGCCCCATTTCCTGAAATATATATATATATATATATATATATATATATATATATAACACCGGGAAAAGGAAGAATGCAACATACTTTTGATTTATGAAACTGTGTGTGCAATAGGTTGATGGTTCAGCCACACGCATGCGCGCACACAAGTGCACGCACGCACACACGCACGCACGCACACACACACACACACACACACACACACACACACACACACACACTATTGTTCTACATCTTGAAGTATGATGACATCACCATCATCATCAATTGTAGCTATAAGGTCTTGTATTTCGGCTTCTGTCGGATTCAATCCGAGAGACTTCATTACAGCACCGAGCTTCCTGGGATCTACAAATCCACTTCTGTCATAATCTAATACGTTGAATGCTCTGCATAGATCTACAAAAGGTATTATTATTATTACTATTATCATTATTATCACACACATGCACGCACACACGCACACATGCACGCACGCACGCATAGTCAGATAGAGAAGATGGATGGGTGGATGGACGGTTGGGTGAATGGGTTGGTGGGTGTTTATGTGGGTGGGTGTATTAATTGGTTGGTAGGGTGGATAGATGGCTGGAGGGAGGGAAGCTGAGAGAGAGAGAGAGAGGTAGAGAGGGGGGGGGGGTAGAGAGAAAGAGAGAGCGAGAGAGAGAGAGAGAGAGAGAGAGGAGCCGGTAAATTATTTATCCTGCTGAGAGAGAAAATTAATAATACAAACCCATCCATTGTTTACCATGTAACTAAGTGTTACCAAGGAAATAGACCAACAAACGAGTAAACGACTAAAATATCGTCACGTGATTGATGAATCACGAAGCGTTTTGCTAATTTACTAATTAGTTATCTATAACTCTATAATCATTTACTATAGTTGACTTGTACCTTTCAGTTCTAATTCTGTTGGCTCAGTATCGTTTTCTTTACCTTCAGTATAACACTTATTACATTCGTTTTCCTCACTCACCATTAGATTTGGTTCTCGGCGTTTCTCGTTCTAGATAAAATAAATAATCAACAATAGATCATTTTATAATTCATTTAAGTTGTTCTCATAGTTTTAATACGGATGGATTTCTTTGGGATCTAAAAGTGTCTTATTTCTTTACGATATCCAGATGCGATATATATATATATATATATATATATATATATATCGCATTGGGAAATGGTAGTTCACTACCTCACTTTCAAAGAAACACTGGAAATCGACTACACTCGACTTTCTTTGACTGACTGACTGACTCATAATTTCATTTGATAAACACACACACACACACACACGGAGAGAAAGAATATTTCATGCACTTACCATTTTATACTAACTGTAAGCGGAAAATGTACTCCTTCCAAAATGTCATCCGGGTGTTTCGAAATCTGACAATTAATTATCGCAGCAAGCACAAAGATGAACGCTACAGACACGTCTTACGACAACATTTATGCCCAAATATCCTTCCCGGAGTAAAACAGCGGATAATTCCTACAGGTGGTTAGAAGATACGACCATTTCTCGACACCTTTGCATCTGATAATTAATTCCAGATCAATAACTCAGTGTGCTATGGATCCGTATTCTGTAAGTATATATACACCATAAAACTGGTTCATTATGCTAATTTCTGTAGATTTATGGCATTTTAAACGCCCAGCTAGCAACTCGGTCAATACTTCATTTCGAGTAGCCAATGATGATATATGTCTGTGTGTGTGTGTGGGGGGGGAGGCTGTCGGACGATAGAATCTGAGCAATCAATTAATCTAGTGATTTATTGTTACTCATAAAATCGACCAACATACCTGGACACGGCATTAGAAATTAATTTATACGGCTTCAGTATTTTCTACGCACCCGCACACAGACACACACGCGCAAACATTCACGCACACACGCACTGACACACGCAGCACACACACACATATATATATATATATATATATATATGGTGCTCATGTTTGCCAAGCTATCACATATAGTAGCATTGCTAGTATTACCAATGGCCATTTACTACGCGACTCTAACTTCTTGTGTTACATAAACCTCAGCTTCATAAACGGAAACAAGAAACGTCATTAAAGAAGTCCAATTAGTAACCGAGTCTTAGTTTGTATTGTAGACAATAAATATGAGAATAAACCAATTGAATTTTGACTTTATTTGGCTTCGTTTCTGGTACGTTCCTTAATTATACCTCTATTATGGGAATACAACTAGAGCCCTGATACACTGAGGTTAGTTATCTCGTGTACTTCTGGGGATTTTAACGAACTGCTATTAGCTCAGCAAGACGGCGGCGCCATTTAATATTGTCAGTCAACCACCCTGGATGTTATGAGCCGAGAAATGAATTATGGTCGGAAGGATTTCGAGGTGACGGGAATCGAACCCGTGATCCACGATCCAACATTTAGTGTTTTATCCCAAGACCAAACACCGGTTACTTATATTATTAATATCTATTTGATTCCGTTTCAGTTTATTATTTCATTCACAAGACAATACAGATGAGCAGACAATGTTTATAGAAATGCGAATTTCCATCGGGAACGGAGTAAATTAATTTATTATCACAAGAATGTACTTTACGCGCACATGCAAAGAGGCATATATACTTAAACACAAATATGAACGATTTCAGATAAGAAAATTGAGATAAGACACGAATTTTAACAGACAAATGTTTAATCTATATCATAACACATTTGACTAAGACCCGTTAGTGGTGTTGTAGTGAGCAAAATGATAATACATTTATGATTTATAATTTGTGTATGTTAAGCACATTTAACTAACCCTACTGGGCCGTCTTAACGCATGGACACGCTGAGCAGTTGCCGGGGGTGGGGGGGAAGAGGCTCCAGGAGCCGTATGCTAATCTATGTATGTTATAAGTTGCTGTGAGTGGTTGTGTAGGTAGGGGCCCCAGTGCACTACTTTGCTCGAGGGCCTATAATGACGCTAAGACGTCACTGACCACGATGTTGTGGTAATCCCTAGAAAAGTTTCGACCTCTTGATGGGATCAAACCTGTGACGCTTGGCACAAAGGGCAACGCGGCTTAACCGCTAGACCACCGTTTTCAATCTGTTATCGTTTATAACCGGATGCTCCTATGTTCTAGGTCGGCTCTGCGCTTGACAACAAGATCCCGGGGGACATATTTACCGCAACCCCTTCCCAAGACGATTTCTGTTGTTTTTATGAATGTTAGAATCTCGGATATCAACTGGAATATCACGTAGAGAATCGTCCAGTCATGTTGTCACTGATGCATACAATGTCTGATTTCACAAATTGTAGCGCCTGAGACTCAATAATTTGATATCTCATTGTCACGAGTCATCAGACTCCTGGCTTTTATATGACAAATATCAGGTTGACTTCTTAGTACGATTAGGACCAGGGTTAGGGTATACATCACCAGATAACAACAATAACAGAATCAATATGGTAAATGTACTTCTTGTGAGACATCTTATGTCTCAAAATTACCACTCACTGAGGTTCCACATACCAATGTTTACCCTCTACAGGTTAATATATATATTCATCGGTGGACCATAGACAACTAAAATGAACCTCAGCAGTCGGTCGACAATACTACATACATGTAAGAACAGTGATGACAAGGTTTAAGAGAGAAAAATAACAGTCTACTATTCGATCGGGGAGCACTGCACAACCTCAACATCCATACACAGTTCCAAATGTAGTTCCTCGGTGATACAGACTCGGCGCATCAAAATTACAATTAACTATTGTGAATATATTTAATGGATATATAGAGTGAATATAGTTCATAAACATAAGTTGTAATAACAATTCAACATGTGACAGAAAAATACAATTAAAATACATAAGCATACAATATAATAATCAAACAGTTAAATCCGTAATTGGGCCGATCCTGAATATCACCATATTGACAGAATGCGTATGCATTTTACATTGTTAAGTACTTCACGTGGACAGACAAACAATGACATGCACCAAACAATGTTTCTGAAACATCGACCATAATACAGTACCTATAATCCTGTGCCAACACAATTCCAATTCACCGCCATATTGAACATCATCATCTTGTCAATGTTAAATTGATATTTTCTGTCCACTTGTTTTTATCAAGTCCTCATAATTGTAACAACTTCAGCTCCACATTCCAACCTGTTCCCAACACGCCATTCCCAACCTAAACGATATCTTTGTTGAGAAGAAATTAGCAATTATTGTTTCCTCTTCCTTGCCAGTTCTTCATCATCATGATCATCTCTATTTCACATTCAAAAATATATGCAGCAGAATATAGGCGAAAATAAAGAAAAATCGAATAGAACAAACTGAGATATAACATATAACATGAGTGGATTTAATATACAGTTTAATTCTGAATCTTAAAATATACAGACATCACAGACATAATGATGTATCATGTATAAAGAGTAAGACATATTTACCTATTGTTAATAAAATATGAACATATATCATTAGTGACAAACTATTCAATCGACATAAATATCAGCAACACAAAACAAGAAGTGTGTTGACCATATAATAATGAGATGAAAAAAATAAAATATATAAATGACATACCATATTCCCTACACATTAAATTTGTAGTATATATTGGATGAATAAATGTCAAAACTTGCACTCTTATAATAGGGATGTTGAAATAGGCAGTATCACATACACAGTTAATACATTTATAATTTGTATGAAATATGATATCACATACCTTTAATAATGTACAGCCATTACTCTGAATGTATTGCTTAAAACACAATAGAAAGAGATTCATATTTACATGTTAATAATATAGCAAACCAACCACATTGACAATTAGGTGTCCATTGTATCTTTCTTTTTAAAATCATTTTGTCATTTATTGCTATCAGAAGGGGCATGTAAATGTTGTTTCGTTTGTCATGTGTGATTGTTTCGTACTTTGGCGATACATATATTACTTTCATAACTAACACCGAAGCTGGTGTTCCTCGATTTGATATGCTATGTGAATAAACTTATAAATTATTACTATATACAGTGGTCCTTTGCTGCATTTATCCAACAACTTTTAAAACTAAAATAATTAATCTCGGAGCCTTTTTTAAGCTTTTCAAGCTTATATGAAGTAATTTGAGCAAAAGTGTCACGTAGCACAATAATAGTCGAAATAACATTCTACAAAAGATACTGTAGATCAACATTTTGTTTAGATTCGCTTAGAACTCTACTTAATCTCTCTAGCACGTGTACTTGCTTACCGGCTTTGGAATACATATTTTAACATTATTTTCAGGTATAATTACGTTGTCTTGGTATCGACACAATTACAGTTACAAAAGGCTATTGAAATTTGTCAGTATTTACCTTCATATGATTGACTTAAAACCAGGAAGTAACATTGTTTACATTATATGTAATAGTTTTTCTTTGATTGAATCATAACTACATTCGGTACACACCAACGTATTATCATTAGCATAATTATAAATCTTCACATCATCATCTATAAGTAATGGCATATCATTCGAAAATATAATTTATGATCGTAGCCCCATCATGTGGTTGCGGGGAATTCGGTACACACAGCATACGTTCGGAACACAGTTTCTAACACGAGTACTTCATTCACATAATCTTTATTCTGTTACACCCTGTACGTTTAATATTTGTTTGACTTGTAGCGTACAATATCATACTCGGGACTTAAAACCATCTAAAGAAATCATATGCAATGCGTCTATAAATAGTGTTCTTTTAATTAGTCTACCGCATAACTTTGTGTAGTAATAACAACTCTATTATATTGGATGTTTCTATAAGTTGATCATTTCTATTCCGTCATCTCGAGTCTTTGACAACAAAAGTAAATTTTAGGAAATCCTATGACGTCATTAGACTGATCACAAGGACACCTTACATTACAGGTAATCCCATAACATCATTTTGGGTGACTGACCACGTTAAATGGCGATGCCATCTTCACTGAATTAATGAAATTAAAATGGGACGCCCGAGGACGTAATACACGGTGGCAGTTACCACCCTCGGGGTATTTCGGCTCCATCTTTCCTTGTGAGTGGTGGGGGAGGTGATATGATCAACCACTCAATAAAATGAGACCACACTGGAAATAAGGGTTTATTATCACTGTTTCATGATCAGATCTTAAATATAATTAAAAAATCATAATGTACACAATTCATTTTTCCTAAAATGAATATATCTACAAGATATTATAAAAATACCTTATGCATACAATGTGCAGCTCCAATTAATGTTGTAATGACAATGTCTTACAAAAACAATTCCAAGATGTATTATATGTGGCAGTACTTACCCAGGTAGAGGTCAATACTTTTGATAACATCTAATTAGTAGCGCGTTGGACCACCGATCACTGTCACAGGAGTTCGAATCTGCTATTAATTTACAATACTCTAATTTGTCATCTCTATACTCTTGCTACTTCCGTAGAAATAAACGAATTCCTTAATGAAGACTTAAAGACCACTCCTCTAGTCTGCAAGTTGTTAGGGAATGAAACTCCGGTTATAACAATGGCCGAAATGGCAGTTATTTTACGTTCCTGCGAAGAATACCTTGCCAGTTGCCTGGTTGGATGAAAAACCCCTCCTATTATAGTGCCAGGGCTCGGATTCGAACCTCCGAACTCCCGCACAGCATGATCACGAGTAAATAAGTCCCACACTCTTACCCACTAGGCCATAGAGGCGGTTGAAAACAAGAGATATCCTACTTGAAAATACCAGTAAAAAATGCCTGACATCTTCTGTATTCTGTGTTTACATGACAACTTTTTTCTTGTAAGAATGTTGTTTTAGCCAATATTAAATCCGACTTCACAAATCTCCAGAATGGTGGATAAATGTTAATAAAACATTTATCTGTAACTGGATGTGAAGTTCCAATTGTGCTCATCTTGCATGATATCAGTATTCTATTTATAAGATGTTGGAAAGTTTTTGTGGGCAGTCAACCGGGTATACATGGAGACTTCATCCAAGAGACCTCGGCCTCGTGAAATAAAGCAGGCCCAGTCAGATACTGGGCTATGCGGCGACAGAGAAGGGATGTATGCCTAGGTTGTAAATAGCAAGTGAATTAAGTGTCTTCCAGTTCGTTGTTAGTTCGGATGCTGATCCGGTAGACGCTCCATGATGCTGGAAGCCAGATGCTACGAATACGTGAGATATATGTTCCTCCATATAGTCCACAAACTGTGCCAACACAACGGTATTTTCCTTCTGTTTGCAGTTGTAATGGCCAGTTCGATAGGTATGAATTATTTGATCGGTTTTTGGTTTGTTTGTTTTTTAGTGCGTTTTGGATTGTGTGGTAAATTGTAGGTGGGAAACTCGAGATGTTGGATTTATTGGATTTATGATACAGAGCTATATAGTATGGTTAATAATAATATTAATAATGTATATTTAATAAAGCGCCCTTACTAGCAGGAACCATTAAAAGGCACGTATAAATAATATGTAATATAATAATACCCCAAATAATATTGTATACCTTATAAACCCTGTAATGATTTAAAAGATACGAATTATTTATCTGTGAAAGCGACATTAAATAGGTGTTTTTAGAAGAGATTTAAAAAAGAGACGACACATTTCTAATATTTGCCGGCAACCTATTCCACAAAGTGGGAGCTGCAACACTAAACGCGCAATCACCATATGACTTGAGCCGAGACACTGGCACATGCAATAGTATCTGACTGGATGACCTGAGTTTTCGGGATAACTTTCTAATGGAAACCAGTTCACACAGGTATTCTGGCGCCATATCATTAATAGATTTATAAGTTATTAACAGAATCTTGAAATGGATACGCTGTCTAACAGGTAGCCAATGTAGTTTTTGAAGAATTGGGGTGATATGATCATATTTTCTAGTATTTGTTACAATGCGAGCTGTACTATTCTGACTTCGCTGAAGGCGATTAATGTTATAATCAGATATGCCATATAACAGGGAGTTACAATAGTCTATACGAGATGTAACAAAGGCACGAACTACAGTTACAAGTGTTTCTTGTGTCAAGAATGCTCTTAAACAGTGGATGTTCTTAAGATGGTAGTAGGCAGCTCGGCATACTGATGTGACATGTTCATGCATGTTAATACATTGGTCAAAAATAACCCCTAGATTTTTTTACTGACCAATTAAGCGTAATCGGAGATGCACCCATCTGTAATACTGGTATCTTTAGGGGGTTAACACAATGTGGTCATGCCAAATATATAATATTTGTTTTATTATCATTTAGTTTTAGAAGATTTTGAGTCTCTCTGGGAGCGTTGTTCCAGATAGGATCTAAACCATTCAAGTACTTTACCTGACAGACCAAGCATGTCTTTTAACCTAGAGAAAAGTACATTATGGTCAACTGTATCAAATGCAGCAGACAGGTCCAGAAGAATAAGTATTACTGGCTTACCTTGATCAATTGACATCATAATATCATTTTTCACTCGAACCAAGGCTGTTTCAGTGCTGTGACCACTTTTATAGGCAGACTGTAGTGATTCATTAAGGTTATTATTGATTAAATATTTGTTTAGATGGAAAGCAACTGCCCTTTCTATAACTTTAGATAAAAAGGTAAAATTTTAAACAGGTCTGTAATTGTTTAGAATAGTACAGTCCATAGTATCAAATTATAACTTGTTAAGCTTTTCTCCGAATGTATTTTTGTTTATGAATTAGACATTTAAAGAGCTAAAAATGGCATGTACAAATTTGACGTGCTGTAAATATATCTATATCTTATTCCAATCATAATGTTTTATTAGTTATTGTAATGTGAAGCTTGTTAATTATTTGCACTTATTCTTATTTACATTTTTGTATATTATTTAGTCATTCTCCCGCTTCAAATAAAGGAATACAAATCCATGCTGTGAATTCATATTGAGCATATCTGAACGTAGATCCAACAACATTGACATACTATATAGCTCTGTATCATGAATCCAAACGTTTTTATAAACTCAAATCTGACTCGGTGAAAACTGATCTCTCAAGCTTCCCACCATTGCTGTTCTGCAAGTCATGGTGGAACAGGTTGGCGATGATGTTGCCTCAAACAGATGAACTAGTATACGGCAAACTACAGGCCGTTTATTTGTATTACCTTGTGGCCACCAGAAGAACCCGAGACAATCAACGTCTTCCCTCCGCACACGAACCTGGTAGTACGTGGCTTCAACTTCTGCCATTACTGCAATATCTTCCTCTCTGAACCTCACCAGCACTCCAATTTAACTATTCGTAAGATCTGGTCCTTGTAAGAGAACAGGGTTAAGCGATATGCCACAATGTTTGGCAGCACAATAAAAAACCTGCTCAACTCTTCTTCCGGACATTGTTCTAAATATTGCTTGCAAAAACCTGTTTCTATGAAGTCAATATAGTCTCGGTGAAAATCAGGATGTTTTTCTAGTTTTCTTCTGACGCCCTGGAGAGGCTGCAGAGCTTGAATCTTATTGTTTGGCAGATGAAATGGATTGTTCAATCTACGATCGAAATAGCATGTCTTCCACTATGGTCCGTTCAAGAAAATATATGGCCATGGACTGTTGAAATAACCTTTCCAGTCTTCGATCACTCTCAATTTGTGGGATGGCCGACAAATGTGCTCGATTCACCAATAAACTTCCGTTAGATCATCTACGATGTAAATTCCAGATAACCCAACCTAATCGAGTATTAGTGGCATGAGGACTACCACGAGGACCTGTACGCACATCAAGAGGAGTGTATGCATCAGCAATGTTGTTTCCTATCAACAACCCAATATCACCATTAATCTGAGGCAATTGTATATCTGATAAGTGCGGCCAGGAACTAATATCATCTCGAGTTGGAATATGATATACCAATACAGGATTGGATGACTTTTGTGTACACTGTATCAAGTTGAATAGTATTTCTATTTTCCAGATCACTAACAACCAATCCTTTGAGAGAGAATGAGGTCATTTGGTGAGGAACACCCATTGTGTCAACTGTAATCCTAAATTTATCTCTTGTTACTCCTAGTTGGTCCATCAAACACTATTAGCAAAATGAAACATTGCTGCCGTTGTCCAAGAAAGCATATGTTTTGACAACGGTGCCGCTGTTTCTGAGACGTACGTTAACTGTCAAAATAGAAAACGTACAGTCACTAGTTTCAGCAACCATTGGACTCTGGATCTGGAGACAAGAGGTGCTATCAGTGGATTCAACGGTATCTATCTTCTTAATATGCGGAATAGTTGGATGAGAAAAATTGCATATTTGACAAGTAGCCTTAGAATGACAAGCATGTCTCTGGTGACCCAAGCGAAGACAGCCAAAACACAGACCAGTACTTCGGAGAAACTGTAATCTGTCATTGAATAACAAAGAAGTAATTATCTGACAAAACTCAAGAGAGTGTGTGTTGTCCTTACAACACAAACAAGGTGTACAAAAGGCAATTCCGCTATTGCTACCTGATGTAGATTGCGAAGTGTGAAAGGACATGTGAGCTGGGGACTGTATAACGTTTCGGCTAAAACTGCAAAGCTACCCTATCGTATAATCTTCTGATGTCCTGTGGAAACTAGCTTTCTGGACATAGCTACGTCAGACGATTCTTCATATTCTCTGGATACTCGAGCAATTTCATAGATGCAATACTACACACAGCATTTTCACACTCCGACAGAAATATCGCCAGCTCATCCAAAGATTTACCATAATTGGGCCTCACTGGAGGCCATTTTAGTGCCTTATTTATGAAAGAACTGTTGATTATTTTATTATCTCCATATCTTTCATCTAATTCACGTAACACAGAGTGATAAACAACGGTACCTTCGAGATAATCATAATTATGTACAATGCGGTTAGGTTCACCACTCGTAAATTGCCCTAAATAGTTTAGTCTTTCTTCATCATCATCATCATCTGTATATGGCACGATTCTAGAATTGAACTGTCGTATGAAACGCTTGTAGATCAGAGGATCACCTTCAAATTCGGATATTTGAGACCTCGTTTTTTTAGAAGTCGCACCACTGACATCATTGTGTCCTGCACCAGAGAGCCAATGTACGTAGATCCAACAGCAGTCTCCTGAAGACGGGCTCGATGTGCTGAACTGGCAGGAAACACAACGCCATGAATTTCTTCAGCAGTTCGAATGACCCAATGTCGGACGTGTAGCCTGGTTGAAGTCCAAGGGCCACGACCTTCCTAAATAGTGCCTGGGCGAAGTGAAATGCATAATCTTTACGAGCGACCTCAAGTATGGTGCGTCACGTGCTGTACATCCACGTTTGGGATTGAACATTACGACGATTCACTGTGTACGAGCAACCGACAGAGTCGTAGTTTGCTTTACCACGGATACTCGTGTGTCCTCTACAATAGCGTAGGTTATCCATCGTGTGCACACCGACAGTGACTTCGGCAAGTTCATGATCAGCTACCGTTGAGTCATGGAAGCTACTTGGTCGTGATGGTGCAAGGTAGTTGATTGAAAGCTAATTCACCTAGAGCTATGGTAACAGTTCGTTCGTTCGATGGTGGCGTGTGCTGCTTATACCTGAGTCATACTGTATAAAACAGTCGGCATCCAAGTGGGACGAGACAGCCACTGTTTTGACACATTGGTGTACGTGTTGGCGTACAAGACAGGGAACCTCGGGTGGCAAAAGTTAAATGGGTTTAGTAAATGTGTTAGATTAACTGCTACCAGTCACAAGGTAAGTGTTTATCACAATAAAACTGGCGTAAATACCAGTAACCTTATTTCTATAACTGGCAGTGAGCCATAGATTACCGCGTTTAATGTTAATTCATTTATTAATACATGGTATTCGGAATTTACATCTAAATCTATTAAAGTTATTTTACGCCCTCGTCGTGGACAAGCTAGAGATTTACTAAGGAATATTAATCTTCATAACCTGGAAGTTATACACTCTTTACATGATGATCAGAAGGTTGAGGTCCATTTATTGGTATGTTGTCTGAATTTTCATTCCTTGAGGAATAACTCGGCGTGGGCATAACTGAAGGGTGTTTCATCTTCGACTTCGCTTCATTACTTTTGGAGGTTGCTCGGCCCATTTAGCCTACCAGTAAAACATCAATCAACCTTGAGGAATAAGCCAACTACCCGAGTTCAAATCTCAACGTGGGCACGTCTGAACGGTGTTTCATCTTTCGCTTCGCCTCATGGAGGTGGATTGGGTCATTTAGCTTACCTTGTGCAAAAGTGGACGTAAAACACGAAACATTCAGTATCCTTGACTAAATAATCTATAACAGGCTATCTATCACAAGTTATTGATATATTAGCGCTTACTGAAAAGTGGCTTGGAACTGTTTTTACATTTATTGACAATATATTTACACAGGACTACCGACGTATTTCGCGTATAAGGGTTTTCCTGTTACCGTTTTTGTTTGCATTTTTGCATTACATGTACATTCATTTTATATAGACTTAATTATTAATTATAATGTTCACATAAATATAGTACATCATATACACCAAGACTGTTTCGTTTTGGATAGTAATTGCATCATTTGGATTTGATATGTTGGTTTTACATTCACATGTTAGTATATAAAATATTTTACTTGAAGTGATATATGTTTGTGCCATACACAATGGTGACATATTCAGTTCCAGGCTGAGATCTGGATGTCAATGCAAGAGGATTTTTGTCAGATTTGTTTTTGCTTCTTAATTGTCTGTCTTCACTATAATACTCAGGGGATGAAGGAGGGTTCCTAATTTATGCATTAATGTTCTACTGATGGCAGTGTATTGTGGGCAGTCAAGAAAATAATGGACTCCATCCTCGTTTTCTGAAAAACAACGGCCACAATGACGGTATTGAATAAAGTTATAATCAGATCGTTCTCCATTTAGCGCCATTAGACCCAAAGGTTGATTGGTACTTTACCCTAGGCAAGATCATAATGCCTATTTCTCCCAGAGAGAGAGAGAGAGAGAGAGAGAGATTAAATTTCAGTTAGCATGGAACTGACCACCTTACGATAAATGAGTTGGTTCCTCCAATGTATGGGTTTAGTCATATTCCTCGTAAAAGTGACAGACGCGGTGGTTGTATTGGTATACTCTACGAATTACGACTGGCTGCTACGGGGAGTAAGTCAAAGGCAACGGATATATATATCCATTTTGAAAACATGGATTGTACCATACATTTAGATATGCTTAAGATTAACTTTAAAAAATTTATATATCGTCCCCTCTTTCTAAACAAGATAGCTGTAAAATCGTATAACTCTGTGATGAATCGTCCAAATACTTTGATAACCTAGCCATTATCCCATATGATATAATAATAAATGGTGATTTATATCTTCATGTGGTTAATAAGTATGATTTTGAAGATAGCAGATTTTGTAATACATTGGGTTTCCATGGATTCATTCAGTGATACAACTTTAAAGGAAGCCACACATTCGGTCATTTCCAGACAATCGAGCTTCATCACAGTAGGAGTTTCTTCTGTATGTGAGCCTTTTCATAGTAGCAACAAAGGTAAATCATACAGCTATCATCTGGCTGTACAGTTCTTCATTAATATGAACAAGCCCAACTGCACACGTAGTAAGATGACGTGCAGGAAAGTATCGTGGCATAAATATTCAAGAATCTTAATGTGAGTGATCGGCTGATGAGCTGATAGAAGCCTATAAGGTGTCCAAAGTATGATTAATCACCATGTTCTCTCTTGTTCTAAAACCATAACGTAAACACCGGTAATTACTTGGTATTCAGATAAGCTTAGTCTTAAGAAAAATTGGGAAGAAAGAAAAGGGAATCTAGCGCTGAACATCCTTAATGGTGCACCTGGAAATATACGGGGATCTTTGAAAAAAATAAAAACACTACTATTCGAGGAGAAGTGTTTCCATTCCACAGAAATC
>JAODUP010000515.1:307500-369158 GCA_025642065.1 Paralvinella palmiformis | reverse complement strand
ACGTCCAGAGTTTGAATTCACGGATCGAGATTCTCTGTGCCTGTGCCTTATTATACACAGCTAAAACACACACACACACACATATATATATATATATATACCATAGTAATCGGGCGGAACACACTAACAGACCTAGCAAGGTGAAAGACATATCAGTGACCACCAGTGTTGTATGTGATAAATTTAGGCACATATTACGTGACTGAACATAATAATATAACCAATAGCGACGTAATGAAGGCGTGAAACTGTGCACCGTTTAGGTTAAGGATGAGAAGAAATCAGAGAAGATCTCATCAACGGCGGAAAGATCAAAGCAGGATGAGCAACGCGTGTCAACATGCCAGAAAGGTGTGCGAGATGTGTTGCTGGATAACAAAATTAGTAAACCTTTATTAGCTCCACTGGGCTGGTGCCTGTGTAGACGTGTGGTTATTTGTTTGTGTGTCCGTGCGTACAGGTAAGCGTGTTGTGACTTGGGCACATCTGGGTACACACACACACACGTATATCACACACACACGCACAGATACATCACACACATCGTATAATAAGTTATTTTCTACATTACTATATAAACATTGACTGCCATTCACAACAAAATAGGCTGTCGCAGCAAACAAGCGACAGTCTGGGGATACTCCCCGAACTACGAGCAAGCAAGTACAACGAGCTTCCCTAAAAACTTTATAAACAGCCTCCATTACGCTGTGTCAACGTATCCATAAACAGAGGAAGCCACGAATACGAAGACCAATGGACTATGATTCCTTTGTTCAGAATATGTGCTTAATATCTGTGGGTGGTAATAATAAATATCCATTACCTACACGTTAATAAATAACGGAGGACACTGGGTGTACTTTTGATAATGTTGTAGACGCGTCCATTATGAGAACGGCTACCACGGGACATATTTGGTGAATACTATTGGCTTTGATGTGGTAGAGGTCGAATAGTCGCAACGGTAATACTATTATAAATGGTCTATTTTAGGAGTTTGCAAAAAGCACTGGCCTAGAAAATCGTGAATTGGAAATACTAACTTTGAGCGATTCTTCAGTGGTGTTCAGTCGATGAAAAAGCGGCTTTATCTGCTAGAACCTGCTTAGACATGCTATAATATAACATTTTATTATGGCTCTTGGGGCCATTAAAACCCCTTATGTGTCTCTTGTGATTCTTGATGACAATGTCTGTCTGTCTGTCTGTCCGTCCGTTCGTCCGTCTGTCTGTCTGTCTTTAACAACCACCAAGGTATGATGTCCGAGTTAAGAGCTCAATAACATTTTATCCACCTAAAACTGTTATTTACGGCCGACATATAATTGTTTTATCTATTCGTTGGTCACAACATGCACCAAGGTTTGTTTGTTTTCAACCCGCTAGGGGCGCCACCTCATAATCGTCATCTATTCTAACCTCTGACAGAGGTCAGGACATAAAGCCATCTTTATACTTCTTGAGGCCGTAATAGACCATCCAGTGTCCTTTATCCCAAAGGTCTTTGTTAAATCCCAGGTGCTTTGTTTAACCAAGGGACTACTGCAGCGCATCAGTATAGGACAACGGTGTGTTTATGTTTGTTTGTTGCTCAGATGTGGAGAGATTTATTTACTTCAGTGTCTTTGTTAGATTGATAGATTAATGGGATGAGTGAAATTGATAAATGGGCAGATAAATAGTTAACTAAATTGATGGACGGATGGATGAGTGGATGGATGGATGGATGATTGGATGGATGCATGGATAGATGGATGGATGGATGATTGGATGGATGGTTGGATGGATGGCCAGTTGGATGGATGGATGGATGATTGGATGAATAATTCGCAAACATCTGATTCAATTATAGTATGTAAGCGCATAAACTTGAAACTTATTTGTTTCAGACAAGTGTTTTATATTTAAGTATTATAAGTGATAGTCGTTAGTCGAAAATCATGTTAATGATATCGCCGAAGATGTACTCGTAGTGCATTTGGCCAGAGCCTTCTGGCATCGGAATTCGTGGGCGGCCTAGTCAATTTTAAAGGATATTTCATCTATCACGTCGTGTTCTCCTATATTTGAATAAGGTGGCCTATGCCTATTTTTCTATTTGTAATTGGAAATAATGTATTTATTTTAATCGAAGCGCTTTTAATTAAATGAAATCAGTGGATTTATAAATAATGCATAATAATAATACTAATAATAATAGTAACAGCAAAAATGGCATCTCCATGGTATTCCTAATCTGTAATTTTCTAATAGAAGAACTTCGACCCCAGAATAGTCAAACGTGTATTGATACATGGTTCATATAGGTAGGATTTATTCAGTTATTCGAACCCAGAATAAAGCTGAGGTCAGCATCTGAGGTGTCGAAATATTTTATATACAGGTTTCTTTTGGACCACAGAAAATTACTGTTGAATGTAAACTGTGGTGTCAAAATAGTGTATGATATGTATGTAGCAAGTCACCATTGAACCACACGCACGTGTTGTTTGTTGCGAGCTGTGGTATCAAATGGTATGTTTTTTACGTGCTTCCGCTTTTTGTACGTAGCCTGCATGTAGCCGCTTTCCTGTGGGCGTGACATATTTGTCGCGTACGAAAAGCGAATTAGCTGGTACCCACAGGCTGATGAGTAGACCAGACACATGCTTAGGTATACGCACACATCTATCAATATGTGGAGGTATGGAACATTTTATTTTTAGATTAATGTATGTATAGTTAAATTTGTATTTAGATTTATGGAGGTAGAACTTGAAGGATGTTTTGATATGTTGATGCTCTGTGCCTGTTGCCTCTTTATATGTACACTAAAACGCACATTGCCCGTGCCAGACATCTTATCTATTTCCATCCAGATTCCTTAATACACCAATGTAAGAAAGTTATGTCGTTATTACAACATGTTTGAGTCTATTAGCTTTGTTATGTATAATGTAGAATCTATATTGTTGTCCTCTTATGTGGTCTGGCGAAACGACCTATTAATTCATACAATGCTGCTTGATGCATTTATACTCCTGTAGTCGTTTGCTACTCCGGCAGGCATCTCCATGGGTATTAAGCCGCGGACAGAGTTTTTTCCCCATTTTATGAGTAATTAGGTTACACTGATATAGGAAATTTGTTAAATGTATAGCTATTATAATCCCGACGTGTCATTCGCAGTATCGGAGATCTGCCTGAAATCCGCTGTTCTCGACCATGGGTCAAATAGATAAAGTGGATAGGCGCTTTAATTTAGATCCCACCACACCTAACTGCATATACTTAGGGACGCTAAATTAGCCGTGAATGAACGTTCACTTAGTGATGAACGGAAACGTATGAGGGTTAGGTGTTAGGTTCGAGTAAATCGTAGTATTTACTCAGGTTTGAGACAATATTTCGTTCTAGTCCAGTAATAATCCATTGTGTAGTATTGCTACTTTGTTTTTATTTTAGTTAAGTCACTTCAGTGAGTCCATACTGAGTTAGTGTACATTCTCTTTGTTATGAACAAACTGTAATGTTTGTTAACACGCTGAGGGTATATAAAAGGCTTACATTTTCACTTAGGTTAGAGAAGAACTTCGACGCCAGAGTAGTCGGACGTGTATTGATACATGGTTCATTTAGGTAGGAATTATTCAATTATTCGAACCCAAAATAAAGCTGAGGTCAGCATCTGAGGTGTCGAAATGTTTTATATACAGGTTTCTTTTGGACCACAGAAAAAGTACTGTTGAATGTAAACTGTGGTGTCAATATAGTTTATGATATGTATGTAGCAAGTCACCATTGAACCACACGCACGTGTTGTTTGCTGCGAGCTGTGGTATCAAATGGTATGTTTTTTTATGTGCTTCCGCTTTTTGTACATAGCCTGCATGTAGCCGCTTTCCTGTGGGCGTGACATATGTGTCGCGCACCAAAAGCGAATTAGCTGGTTCCCACAGGCTGATGAGTAGACCATACACCTGCTTAGGTATACGCACACATATCTATCAATATGTGGAAATATGGAACATTTTATTTTTTGATTAATGTATGTATAGTTTTTAGATAGTATTTGTATTTAGATTTATGGAGGTATGTCTCGAAGGATGTTTTGATATGTTGATGCTCTGTGCATGTTGCCTCTTTATGTGTGGCATTGGACACAGCTCGGTGTGGTTGGTTGACAACTTATAAAATTCACCTTGGTTGTATGTGGGAATATAATTATCTTTCCTAAGTCCAGTTATGTCCAGTTTGTACTATGGCATTCAAGATTAGCTCTAATCTGTTTGTCATAAATAACATATAAGAACTACAATAGCAGACGTTAAGTCAGGTTTGAAAATGATAGCATAGTTCAAACAGAAGGGAAGCTATGACGCTCTATTACGGTCTGCTTCCGCGCAGATGTCAGTCTTTTATTAGCAATTAAGATAAACAGTTTTAATAGTAGTCGCTTGGTGTTGTAAAAACTGATCTTTGAAGACAGTGACAATTGGGTTATATAGTTTATATAGTATTGCTTTGAAGAAAGATACAGCAATTGAAAAATAGCTATAAATAGGGCTGCTTAGATAATTAATCTAAACATTCTCACTACTGCCGTGATCTGACTTGGGTGTTCTACTCCCAAACTCCACGGCTGTAGGTGATTCGTATTGTGATTTTGCTTGGCGGCTTAGGGACTGGTGAGACATTACACAGGTCTCAGCAAGAAAAGTCACCACTCTGGATTCAGTCCCCTGAAGAAACGTCCAGAGTTTGAATTCACGGTTAGAAATTCTCTGTGTCTTATTATACACAGCTAAAACACACACACGACACACACACACACACACACACACACACACACACACAACCAATATATATATATATATATATATATAAAACATACCTACATACATACATACATACACACACACACACACACACACACGCATACACAGAGAGAGAAAGATATATACTGTCTGTAACCAAGGTGATGATCTAATTGTCACCCATGATGTCAGACATCTTCGGTGTGATTTAATCATCTCAGATATCGAACATTGTAACGACGCGTCATAACATTATTTATCCATTTAACATCAGAGAGACGAAGGTGTTTAATCGGATGTGATCTTGCCAATAAATTCTGACAGCCATTCGTCGCTTGTATACTGGTGTAGACTCGGTGGCAATTAGTGAACACGATAAGTAAGCTCTACTATTTGCCACCACTTTCCTCGAAGCCGGGTCTATCTTGTTGTTGCCTCACGTGGGTGGATGACTAGCTTACGTCCGAATATGTCGACTATGTACAATAATTATTGTACGTAATGGTGACCTAGTTATCACTCACTATACATTATCAATGTTGAAGGTGGCGGCTCTACCATTCGGACTAACGCGAACCGTTCCCTGAACACTTCGTCACCCAGAATTATATATATTTCGACCATGAATGGGATCACCTGATTCCGATTTATTCGTCTAAGTAGTTATTTGGATAAGGTATTCTCTCCCAATAGATCTCTATCTAGTCCTATAGGGACATCTTAATCCCCCCATTAGGCCAATATATTACCTTGATTTAGTTTATGTGAAATAACATATAAATATCTGATTCAAAATATATTGCTAGCTCGCTCGCTCGGTCGATCCGTCCATCCATCCTTCGGCCTGATAGGAGCGCAGGTGGGTGGTCGATTGGTTAGTTGTTTGATTGGTTGGTATATAAAAAAGTGCTAGTTGGATTTGAACCCACAACAAGGAGGTTTGTAGTACCACGCGCCAATATATGCAGCATCGGATTGCTTTACATTGCTTTTATCGTTGATTTTGTTAAGGTTGTTGTTATCGTTGATTTGTTGTTGTTTTTTGTTTCTGTTTTAGTTGCTACTTATTTTTCTGTTCTACTGTTATTGTTGTTCTTGTTGATGTTGTTAATAAACTGTGGTTTGTTTATAAAAGACAGATGTTAAAGTAGAACAATATGTTGTTAGATAATACAAATATGATGGCATTTTACCAATGACGTCACATCATTGTACCCATGTAGTACGTGTTGTCGTTTGTAATATTTCGTGTCATACACATAATGTCACATTATCCGATTTGGCGGTTTTCGAGTCACTTTGTTGTTGTTATTAACATCATTTGTTCGTATATACAGCGTAATGTTCTATTATATGACGCGAAGTGAGGAATGAGGCGAATGCCAACAAACGTGACGTGTTCGTATTGGTAGCCGATGTCGATTCGCAAATACAAATTTGTTCTCATGGTCATGGCGTGTGGGAGGTCGGTATACTATCACCAGGTGTGATATTGTATTACCGAGAATGTTTCTTTCCGACAGATGAGTTCATCTCTATGGCCTACATGATAGTACGTTTGGCCACTTTCCACTAGCAGCGGGGTTCTAATCCCAGGATGGATATGGCTAGGGATATTTCGTTTTCACTTTGCGTCATTAATTTTGGGGCGCGCTCTTCCCAATTACCTTACTGTATGCAAAAACGTAGCTATAAATAACGACAATCTGATCTTTTACAGACATATGTCTTTCAATATTTTCTTTCCAGAATATGCCATCTACTCCTAAACATACCTGGGGTGGTTACATTTCGTATCTAGCTGCATTGTATCGCGATACTGTTTTCAATGTAACTGACACTTATCTAAATTGAAATGTAACTTATCTAGATACATTGCATAAGCATCTGAATTTCAGATACGTTTCAGATACATTTTAGACACGTGATTATTTTAAATACTCATATATGGAATGGCAAATATTAACACTAATAAAGATTGTCATTAATACTGTATAATTTTAACATACACACCGACAGTTAATTGAGTGGCCTTTAATACAAATTATTAAGAGAGCTAATGTAATTGTCTCATCTTTTATTGTATCTTTCATGTTTTAAATTTGCAATTGTGAACTGGAAAATATGATCAACATTAATAATGATACTAATTGCCCGTAGAAACATAAATAGGGTTTGTTTGATGTGTTCTGGCCAAATCAGTTATAAATCTTGATTGCATCTTTCATGTTTTAATTTGCAATTGCGAATTTGGAAATAAGATCAACGTTACTAACTTATGCTAATCATGAAAGCTCCAGTTGAGCGACTATTCAGTGTAGGTGGTAAGATCTTTCACTCTGACCGATGCTCACTAAAAGACCATACATGCGAGACTCTTATGTTCGTATGAATGAACTCCTAGTAGCATGTTTGTGATCATATAAATGTTATCGCTGTAAACGAATAAACCTGAAATTATTGACTAGCCTTGTCATGTCCCAATTACAACATACACAGCAGAGAAAATCTAACTGTAAATGTATCTAGATACATTTGTAATGTAATTGTAACTTATCTAGATATATGTATAAATCGTGTATCTATATACGTAATCTGATCACATTTCAATGTCACTGTAACCTATCTAGATATAATTTAAATGTATCTGCCCCAGGTCTGCTACTAATATTAAAATTACTTCTTGAAGGAGTATTGATAGAAGAGTCCATGCCCCCCTTCCTCATGTGGTTAGGCAGCCACGTTAATAACTGCCAGGCAGACCATGACTATTGTTATTATTATTATTATTATTATTGATGTTGTTGTTGTTGTTACTACTTCATTACCATTACGTTTCTTTATATTTAGCTTTTTCTGATATAGAGAATACTTCTTAACTCTACGTATTGTTAGCCAATTTATCCTATGCCCCGCACGTTGTTGATAGTTCACGAGAATGTGCATCTACTTTACTGACATGGATGGCGAGATAACAAATGGCAAACTCGAAGGTTGTCCTCTTTAGTTTTTATTAACGGATAACACAGCGGCGGCAAAACTGTCTTCTCTTTCATATTCTATGCACTCTCTATAATAACAATATCAGGCCATAAATCAATGTTAGAGCCGTAATTAGGATTCCAGCGGCATTTTACAATATACATAGAATATAACGAGTGTTTTACCAAACACATATTTGGTGATAAAATATATTCGATACTTAAATTTATCATTTTAGACATGATGCATTTAATTACGTGTGCACTCGATTGGTGGAAGGTTTGTGTGCGTGCGTGCATACATTAGTGCGTGCATGCGTGCATACATGCGTATGTTTGTGTGTGTGTGTGCGCGCCCGCGTGTGTATGTGTGCCTATGTCTGGTGACATCAGTGCCGAGGTTGTACAAACTATTCCTTACTCTCTTACTGACTGACTGACTGACCTACTCACTATTGTTTTTGCCTCCACCACCACCACGACCACCACCACCACCGCTACTACTGCTACTATTACTACACCCAGTACTGCCACTTCTACCTATACTCATGTCACAATAAACGTGTCATTATTGATCAAATATTCCACTCGTCATCAAGATCAAATAACTTACTTCCTGTGTCCTATAGTAGAAGAATATCATATGAAGGTCGGGTCTTCTTCAACGTCTGATATCCTTGAGACGTATCAATTATAAATCATACGGGATATGTCTATGTAAATCCCTGTTCTCGCCTTCTGATCTGGCCTATCAATATAATCAATATTAAGCGTCTTTTTCATATTAATCACCAGAGAGACGTATCCTACTGATTTGCCATTTTATGTCTCTCACGTGACTCTGCCACTAAACGTATCTACGATGCACCCTACCAGCTCCGACTTACTCTGGACGATGGTGTATACAATGACTCGCCTTAAATGATACTATGACATCGCACTGAGACTTCCTGTCGGGTCGTTAATGGGACGTTTAAAATTCTTCAGTTGAAACTTCGTATTTAGATTAAAAGACGTAGAGTTCTGTCTGAGAAAAAAAAACATATTGAAAATATTAACCACAGATGACAGTGACCTTACACATCTTCTTTCGAATTTCAAAGTCTAGGACGCCGAGACAGATAGCAACCAACGATTTGGAGAATGATAAAAGGAAAGGTTTAGAGATAATAACAAGACAGAAGTCAATTAGACGGGCTCTGTAAGCAGCATTTATCTCATATCAAGAAAGATGCCCCTTTTGAGATAAACTTAGAGAGTATTCTTATTCTGTTATACAGATGATAACTTGGGCGAGGATCTTCCGGGAACTAAAACGTTTACGGTGTATATTAAATGGTGAATACTTGCTCTGATCACCCGAAAAACAATCATTAGATAGCGATATAACTACGATAGTAAACAACTAAAGGACTGTTGACAGACGTGTTTCAAGAAGATGTGCCCTTTAACATAGCAGCCTATTCCCCGAGTGAGATCACATGACCTTTAAATAAAACATAAAAATGTGTTGCACGCGACTAATAAGTTAATTTAATAAAAATAAACCGTGCTACCACATATCTGTTTACATAATGAATTACCTGATTTCCTCCCTAGAAGACTCGGACATAAACCGTTTTGTGGTAAACTATGTATTACCTGACAGAGGCTGAGATAGTTATAATCCTTCGGAGGTGGAGGGAGATTTAGACTTTATAATTGGCCCACAGCATCCTTCCGCTTCTAATAAGTGGTGACTAAAACGAGCTCACACTAAATAACCTACTCTACCTTTGTGTCACCTATACCCGCCGCTGGCGCCTACCCTCCTTCAATATGTCCTCCCCCTTTACCTTCCTTCCCACCACCACTCACTCATTCTTCACCAATGATACTCTGTTTTCCCCCTAAAGGTCTGTGCTCACTAATCCATTGATTACCTAACTAGGTATATGTCAGGTCGAGGTACTCAGTAGGGGTCATTAATATTATATATTATATTATATATATATATATATATATATATATATATATATATATATATATATATATATATATATATATATATATATATATATATACCTTATCTGAGAATGTCAGCTGCTCTAAGTACTTTGACATTATTTATATGAGAGATGTCCACACTTTGCACGCCTACATCACTCGCATAGGGATATTTTAAGCACGATTATTTCTCAAGACACAACATCGTTTATGCCGGTCAAATACTCCTTTTTCAGCTTCGTTGAGCGAAACCTATGAATAGAATAGCTAGGTAGAAATCAGGAAATATTGAGTTCTACTAAATTTACGGGCCACTAGTTTTCACGAGCCATATATAATGAGTAATCTGTCTTATGAGGTAGCCTTTGATGCAAGAACTGCGTGCGTGTATGCGTGCGTGTGTGTGCATGCGAGCGCGCGTGAATACGCGCGTGCGTTAGCGTGTTTTAGCATACATGCATATGGTGGCACTGGTCCAAAACATCAACTCCTATACATCTTTTAAAACCCATATTTTTTCCATTAATCTTTACAAAATTAAAGCATTATGTAGTTGAATTTAAGTATACAAACTCGTACACCTCCACACATCTATATATACCTAGACCTATGAAATATAAATATAATCATTGGGATAACACAGATGCTGATTCCAGTTCCATTCTTGGTTAGAATAGCTAAACTAATACTACCTATATCAACCATACAGGAAATATGTGTTGCTTAATAATATTGAAAACTGAAAAAATATGCTTTATGTGTTGCTTAATAATATTGAAAACTGAAAAACATATGCTTTATGCTGCAGTCGGTTCTACAAACAGGAAATATTTTCTAAAATATTTGTTTGTTAACTTGTTATTCGTATTCATTATTTGCATTAGTTGTCATTTAAGACTGTTGAATGGGCTTTTATTTAAAGTAACCAAATAAGCAATATGTTTCTAACATGAAAGTGATATATATATATATATATATATATATATATATATATATATATATTAACTGAATATCAAATTACATCTTAATTACCTCTTAAGATATGTATTGTCGATAATGTTCGAATGAATTGGTAACATGTATTTTCATTTACACGGCCCTCAGTGGATGGTAATGCAATATCGCATTTGTGCAATGGCAATTAATGGAGAAAAAATGTATATTTGACAATCATATTGGATTTTCCATAAATAGGTCCGCTTCGAGCTAGTACTGGGTATGGCGAAGTAGCCTTCTATTTGTATATCCTACATGGAATATTTCTACCGAAAAGGAAAAAGAAGCCACCCAGAAATAAAATATACGGATTGGTTTTGTTTTCTGTTTTCTCAAATTCTTTATTAAGCTTATGCTAGAAATTATTGTTGTTGGCTTCGGGGTAGTTGTTTTTATCTTTTGAAAAATCATATGTAAAACGGTCGTTGTCTTCCAGCTTCGGCTCTGGTTAAGTCTGATATCTGATGATGATAAAACTGTAACTTTAGGGCAGCCAAATAGCGAAATAGTAACTTTATCAATAGATGGCTCTTCTCCTACGAACATTAAACATAATATCACGATGCATAAACGCATAATTAGAAAAACAAAGAAAAATAGCGATAATATAATTATGTTGCCCCAACATCAATTTACCAGAACAATGGTGTCATATTTCAAATACGGGAACATATTCGTTTGAAAATATTTGTACATCAAGTGGCTTTAGGTTTTGTAATTAAAAAAAGGAATAGGACTAAAAATGAAAATAAAATGCTGTATTAAATATTTATATGTATGTATATATATATATATAGGCGTGTGTCTGTCTATGTATACGTGTGTATGTGTGTGTGTGTGTTTATAAATCCTGTCACATTAGTCATTAGTATAACAAGGTCATACAGACAACTACGTAAACTCTCTTAATGTTATTTGTTTTGAAATTTCAATATATTCTCACGACATGTTTTTACAATATTAATAAATGTTTTGATATCTGTCTAGGCGAATGTGTGTATATTTACTTAGGAATATATACTTAACCGATATACTATTTATCCTGAATATCAGGACTTTTTCATCACACGAAGTCAGATGTTTATGATATAAATATTAATTCAGACCCAGAACACCCTCCTGATATGGCCTGTGCCTATTGTAATGTTATGACATATGAAGATAAATGGTATTAGGTGTGTATAGGCAGTGTTGGAAATTCCGTCAAAACATTATCTGACACCAGGGCCTGCATGTGCTAAAAGTTGTCAGCTCTGATGAAATGTTGGCGGCCCAGATTCCGCAAGAGAATAGTAGCCCACAATCCACAAGGCAAGCGGGACATGCATGAAAACAGTTGGAGGCAATGTATAAGCTAGTACACGAAGAAGGGACATAATATTTGACCATTTATACATGATGATGTGAATAATTATCAATGGAAATGGCGAGGTCACCTTGTGAAATACAAAGCAACTAATGATTTAGTTATTAAACATCCATCTCTATTTCAAGATAAAATAAAATATTCTTTGAAAAGTGTATTTACTGGTAGGATCAGATTCCTCTAGATCACAAAAATCTGAATGACAATCAGAGCCTGGAGCTTAGCCACTTGTGATCACTGTCTCATCTGCATCGTCTACCTGATCACCCACAACTGTCTCCAAAGCTTCTACTGCCTGGGTCTCAGGCATCGTCTTTCGTCTGCATGCCCCCATGAAGTTGGGCCTTCTGTTGTGGTGAATTGTCTACTTAGCATCAAAGTCAGCAATGTTAGCGGAGTGCAGCCGAATCGTCATCAGCATCGTCATTGTGGTCGAAGTTAGTTTGTTGCAATACAGAGACTTAGTGATTCTCATCTGTGAAAATCCACGCTCACACTCAGAGGTTATTGTTGGCAATGACATAATCAAATCAATCAAATCCAGCATGTTTGGGCATCGAGTCATGTATAGACGTTTGATGGTATTCCAGGCCATGGAATGAGGCTTGTGGCTGCCTGGATGAAAATAAAAGTACATCTATACATAAGTATATGATTATAAGTTAATTGAGATGATGTATGCATCAGTTAAATTCTAAATGTGTGATACCATTCTTGGAGAGTGTATGTGTCACCTTGTATATAGCTATTGTTTCAGAATAGCCCATTCGAACTCCACATTATGAACCACAACGACTGAGGCTCAGAAATGATCTACAAGTGTTACCAAGAACTTATCGCCAAAGTTTCAAACGATATAAGAGAATTATAAGTTCACATACATGTGTGTGTGTGTGTGTGTGTGTGTGTGAGGCGGTTTCCTTATATATTCATGAGATACCTACCAACTGCATCTGCATATGTAGGAGGCCACGATGAGAGGTCGGCCAACTTGGTAGACTCTAGGAAGCCACTGTCTATGTCTGAGACACGTTTTGCCAAGGAATTTTACAAATTTGGGGATCTGCATATTGAGAGTATTGTCATTGTCTTTCAATTTCTCACCCTGGAACAAGCATTTCTTTTGCTCTAGCTTAGGTGTCAATTGTCTCATTTATGGTCCTGGTCTGAAAATGTCAACACCACCATCACCAAATAAAGATATTAATCACCTGCTTATGATTCGGATAGTAACACACTATTTTCACCACCTTGTTTCAAAATATATTACACCGGCATTACCAAAAGTACATTCACTAATTTTGTCAAACATGGTTAATATCATTATCTTTATTACACAGTTCCGTGACCATAGCCATGTGTGTTACTATAACAACAAACACCATGTTATTTGTTTGTTATATCACCAACCATATTACGGACCATCAACATAAACAACACTAGGGTCTTGTGACCAACTTGTTGATGTTGGCAGTAGCTGCTGTCAGGTTTTGGTGGATAGTATAAAAACAAGTCTCTTTTATTTGTAGAGCCATGGATAGCTGCGCCAGGATAGCCAGAGCAGTGTGCAAATGTCATAACCTCAACATAATGCAACCCTTTCAGGAAGAACATGCCCTTACACTGAGTACTAGATTGACTTGTTGTTACAGCGACCTGCAATATCGCAGAATATCCAACTTGTTAGTTGAGCATGGCTGGTACAGGGACAGTGCATTGATTATTATTATTATATGTTTAATTATTATTGCAATTATGGAATTATTTATTACCATTGTTGTGCATCTAGCATTGTTAATATTTAAGAATACAATAACCAAAGTAAGAAGCATTTACTCATCATATTATTTCGACTCAATATATTTGTTTAGTTGGCCATTAAACATGAATTAAGATATTGTAAACAAATATATCTGACTGAGATGGAATATCAATGTTGGATAATCTCTCAGTGTATTCTTCAACGCTCTTTGTGTGTGCGCAACCCGTCTCGTTCCTCCAACCTTCATAGGCATTACCGGAGACTTTTCGAAAGCTTCAAATGCCTTGGTCAATCCTGCCATTTGTTTTGATCTCTTATGATAAAACTTGTACAAACTATCCAATACATTTTGTAGTTTTGTGAACAGTGTTCCGGTCTTCATAGCGTCCTAGAATGTTAGTTCGACACGATGAGATATGCACTGAATCATGACAATGGACTCATTTACTCTCTGTCTGTCTGTCTGTCTGTCTGTCTGTCTGCCTGTCTGTCTGTCTGTCTCTCTCTCTCTCTCTCTCTCTCTCTCTCTCTCTCTCTCTTCTTCTCTCTCTCTTCTCTCTCTCTCTCTCTCTCTCTCTCTCTCTCTCTATATATATATATATATATATATATATATATATCTATATCTTCTCCTCTCTCTCTCTCTCTCTCTCTCTCTCTCTCGGAATAGGACAATGAGACCGTTCTTCACCCCAGTGTTGAGACACTTGCTCCATCTCCAGCAAATTACGCCATTTTCAGAAGAAAATCTTCTCGCGTCATTTTCGAGAATGTTAGTGCTCGCATAATAGCATTAAAGATACATTTTGCATCAGCAGTCTCACAATCGATGAGACCCAGAAAGAAGCAGTGCACCTCGCCTTTGATGCAAAAATGGACGTAGACAATCTCATTCTCGACTACTGATTTGTTTGTTGATCCATCTGACATAAGAGTGATGAAATTGGCTTTATGGAACAAACCCTCGATGTCATTGGCTCGAAATACTCCAGAAATTGCCACCATGAATTCCTAACAGCTCTTTGAATTCCTACAAGTATAAAACATATCTATCCCTTTCTTTTCATCTGCCTCACATGACCATTGACAATCTGTCACTGATCTCGATTTCTTTGCTATGTGGTGAGCTTTGATAAATAACTTGGTCAGGGGATCAAATGATTTTAAGTGCCGTATAGCTCTCTCTGGTTTGGCATTTCAATTTTAATACATTTCTGTAGCTAGCTTGTGACCATCGCTAATTTGATGAGTACACAACACGTCATGTTTTAGATTCCGACACCCTATGACAAATGATCCATTTGCGTACTTCCTGTACTTGTCATGTTGGTTATGTGTAGTTAGAGGTCCATAGGTTGAAAGGCATTTATGGCAATGCACAACCTGCATCAGTAAAAGTACGCAAAGTCGCAATATATTTGAGATATGGGAAATAGGAATTATGGCTCAATTTCCACCAAGGATCTTATTTTGCATCCTTGAGATTATTATCATTAAGCTTACATATTATGTGTCTTTAATAGTTGAATTAAATTTTAGTATCATACCATTATATTTTTCCCGTGACCATCCAATAAAATCAAGGGATCATTTCAGGTATAGTTCGGTGGATCCTGAATGCTGTGTATAGTGAATCAATAATATTGATATATCTGAAATATTTAGGCTTACCTCTTCAGTGTCATTGACTACCAGCCAGGAAAATTAAGCTTTCTATGAGGGAACTATTTTTCTTTTCCTTTTGGTGGCACCATATACTTTATTTGTTACTATGGGGTCAATTATTTCCTTGTTTTTGGGGAAGTTCAACTCCCAAATAACGATGTAACATAATGTTGCCGATAGATTGGCATCCAAGAGTGTGATTTCTCAGGTAATCAGAGCCACGTCTGTAGAATAATTGCTGGTTGGTTGAAGGAGGGGAGATTCCATTGATATTTGGCCAATTGAATACATTATTGTTTCTTATTATTTTAACCGTTTTATTTGCCGTGTGAAATGTAGAATAGGCTGAATATCAGCAGCACCACGAGGCCAGCAACTATACAAAGATGTACACCCAGGTCAAGAAGTGTCAGCCTCGGGTACCCGGGCCGGCTCTTATTTCTAACACTGGCATAGGCACGGCTCGCGAGCGACCGCGCGCACGCACGCACGCACGCACGCACCGTTGACAAATTTAGAACAGATGTAAATTTGTATAATTGTGATGAGTTAGTCATAGTATTTATTGGATTTGTATGTTTATGAGGTATTTGACCCTCCAGCATAATTTGCTGCGGCTGAGATGTTCTATTTGCTGTGTGTGGAGATTATGTTTCCTGGTCAGCCGCATTCGAAGAAAGGTTGATCTAGAGCTGTATATTCCGTGCACTATTTGCATCTTTGGCAGAGTACGCTCTTAAAGTATTATAAGTACTCCTGACTGAGGAATAGAAACACCGCATCGCATCCAAAATGATGGCATTGGGCACAGCTCGCAAGATTGGTGTGTTTTATGTTTCCAGGACACCGAATTACTAAGGTTTTAAGCAGCTGCTTAACCACGATTTAGCTCCTTAACTGAATATCACTCCCTAAATTAAGCAGCAATTATTTGAAACAGCGCTACTAAGAAATTTTCACTAAATTTGCTCCCTAAAATGATCGCAAACGCTCCCTAAATTAAGGCGCGCTTTAGACCATTTATTAAAAATAAAATTTCACTGCTTGTCAAGATTTCCCTCGATTTATTTGTAGCAGAGGAATAGAAGGCCTCGTATTTTTGCCGACATAACTATTTTGGCACTGGTCGATGACGGGTTTATCTGAATCTGGAGATAATCACCGAGATCGTCAAATAATATATATATATATATATATATATATATATATATATATATATATATATATATATATATATATATATATATATATTAATATCCTGTACATAAATGAGCTCCTGTGTTTTTTGCATCTGATGGTGGTTAAGCTTGTGCCATGCAAAAAGACAGCAGGCATAATGTAAGCACTTTTATGAAAGCTTAAATATAATAAATACTTAAATATGTCATCTAAACACAATGAGCATACTTACTTCAGTCACATGCAATTTGAATAAAGTCAATAGATAGTCAAAACTGTATCAATCCTTAAAACTACATTATTCGAAAGATAATTTTTCATTTATCTTTATTCAGCCTATTATCATCAAATGATTCTTAATTATTAATATTGACTTTTATTTCACACTATGGGGTGATAAACATACACCTATTGTTTATTGGTGAGAGTGTCAACATTAATTTTCCTAGAAACAAAAGTGACACTTCCGAACTTGGTGTTTGAAATGTTTTTAATTCATGTAGTGAATTCAAATTAACAGATTTTGGTTATTTGTTTATTTATTATCAACCTGTATTCTACAAACAAGTCTACTTATTCTATGCACATTCTGTGCAGTAATAAATCCTGCAATGACATTACAATAGTTTACTCCTCTACAAGTTGTCTTAGACAAACATTTACAACTGTAATCAATAGAATAATATATACACAACACAAGGCAATATTCTGCAGCAATGCTTTCAAATATGTGCATTACAGCATGTATGTGTAAACATCCATACATTACTTCTACTACTATACAGCATATAGACATAATTAGTATTTGCACGTAATTGCTATGAATTTTTTTTGATTGTATACAGTATTTTGTTTGTTTGTCTTTTTTCATAATAACGAAGAAAAAAAAATAATTTAAAATCACCTTAGATCATCCAAATGATCAAATACAACAGTGTATGCAAACATTTTATGTATATAGATGTAATTAACATACCTAGTTCATTTGTACTCAATTAATTTGAAACAAGGCAGATTTATAATGCCCAATGTTAGTTTATGCCATTCACGTGCATGAATGATTAATATCGGAAAAGGTACATACACACAACCTTGAGCGTTAATATCTGAGCCATTTTGAATCATCTTTCTCTTGTCAGGTTCCTTCTGGCTCAAATAAATATGGTTATATATTATTCATGAAGCTGTATTAGTACTTAAAATCTGAAATAAAGGTGGACTATCCCTTTAACTTAAGCTAAGCTTAGCTCAAACATTAATGATTGCAATTGTTTTATATTACTAGAAGCTTTAATTGGCCAATTAGCAAGTGGGAACACAACATGTATATTATGTAAATACAAGTACTTTCTTATATTCAATTTATTCAAGTATGTAAAGTTTATATATTTATATTTATGATTATCAATAATGAATAACATGTAGTAATCAACTACTACTTTTAACATAAATTCATTGTGTTGTTTATGTCCAGTCATCATCACTATTTAAAAATCTTTTTCAGGTTCCTGTAGCTTTGCGATACTATGAGACAGGCAAAAAACATGGGGTAACCCATTACAAATGTCTGCAGGGGATTTTATCTCGTATCCTGCTATATAGCAAGCATTGCCCCACAACATCGGTCTGCAAGTAGAAAACAGGTACTTCAATAAATCAAACTTTATTTTGACAATGTATCAAAAACAAATTCTTCATCGTTATGATTTCACCTATTTGTTTTCGTACATATAATTATAACATTGAAATGAATCTTATTTTAGGCTACCTTTATGCACATTGGTAAACCTAAATTAGTCTAACAAGTCATCGGGACATGACATATTTTAAATTGTTTGTCTGAAATTACACAAATCATTATTTAATATATAATTTAAAACTAATCCATTACAGGGATGAATTAGCAATAATTGCCAGATATTTTCAAGATGTGACAAACTTGCGAAACGTCATTGGTGCTATAGATGACATCCATATCAGAATTAAAGCTCCACGTGAAAATGAGCACCTGTTTGTCAACCGAAAAGGAGACACCGTATAAATGTTATGGTAATTAACAATTTTGACATACACTTTTAGATATTTAAACAAAAATTGTATCATGAATGTTATTGTATGCAGTTATTGGGTGACCAATAAATAGAGTTAATCATTATCAAGTTAAACATATTTTGAAAATATGACTAGATATCAGATTATTATATAGTCAAGCTTACATGTGACAGTTCCCTGCTCATTAGGACCTGCGAGGTTAGGTGGGGAGGTGCAACTCATGATTCAGTTGTGCTAAGAAACAGCCATTTAAGGGAGCAGTTTGAAAGTGATAATTGTGTGGATTATGTGCTGTTGGAGGATTGCAGCTAACAGTGTCGTAGGTGGCTAATGTCTCCAGTTTTGAATGCTACAACAAAACCTCAAGAACGATACCACAATGCCAACAGAATGACTAGGTCAATCGTTGAAAGATGCAATGGTATTTTAAAGTCGCGATTCAGGTAGTATTATAATGTAATGATCCATTACATTAAACCTTCTGATATTAATTTATATTTGATTACTATATATTTCTTTACAGCTTATGTATCTGAATATGTTACACTCAATATTAGTGGTGCCTGTTGTAAGGATATTAAAATGTATGAGGAAATGTTAACAATATATCAAATGCAGTTTGTGCAATATATTTCAATATAATACTGATACATGTATATCGATTTCTATTCTATAAATTATTTGATATATTTACCATATCATTGATATATTGATATTTTGGGGATCAATGAAACGTTAGTGTTGCGCTTTGTAAATGTGTTTAAACATTACGTTTGCATTGATCAGTACAATACCCTATAACGTTTTAAAATAGTAATTTAATTTTACATATAACAGGTGTCTTCATCAAACCACTGGATTAGTGGAGTACAAGCCATATACAACATGCAAAATCATCATGGCGTGTGGAGTACGTCACAGCATGGCAACGAATGCAAGACATCCATAGCCAGATGTAAAAACTGAGGATCCAGAACATCCTGGTACACCAGAAGATGATGTTGATGGAAAAGCTGTGAGGAATACCATCATCATACATAATATTGCAGTAGCAAACTAGACCGCCTCTGTGGCTACATGGGTAGAGCATAGGTCTCTTTACCCATAGCCAAAGGGAGGTCGTGGGTTAACATCCCATCACCGTGGCACAATAGTAACATGGTAAGGAGAGTTGTTCGTCTAGCCAGGTAACTGACAAGGTTTTCTCTCCTGAATATGCCATATTATCCAAATTCTAAATTTATTTAGAGTTAGTCAACTTGGGGAAGCATCACATTCCAGAGGATCTGCAAATAACTTTCACATCGCAGTGACGTACCTAGCATCAAATATTCACATATGAAATAATTAAATGTAAGTTCTAAGTCACAGGAACTTGCCTACCATATTTTGTAAAAATGTTTATTTAGGCTTTGTTGGCATGTTTCACAGTGGGTCCCGTATGGGAGGGGTCTGTTTGTTAATTGACGAAGAAAATAAATCACAATTAGGATTTATGAAGCAAATAAATTAAATTTACGATTTACAGTGAAAAAACATGTTTGTTACATATATTTGTAGAGTTTACTGGTAAGTTTATTGTAAAAGGTCGTCGTTTCTTCGTAAATCTCCACGTATGTGCGTGAACATTGGGGTGATGTATCACGATATTTACGTGGATAATGAGACTTTACAGTTTACGTTTTTGATAAAAACACATTTTCTATTTACAGCCGGGCAGGGGTGTTTCCTTTGCAGATTTACGAGGAAATTAAATCCAATTTACGAGGTTAATAAAATGACATTTACGAAAATACCTATATGGACCTATTCGTTCGACAAGTCTGTTTATGTAAGGTAGGTTAGACTAGTATATTCGAGATATATCCGTAAGCAAAGAGCTGTCAGGTGGAACTTGCCATTTAATAATACTAACGTCAACAAATGCGCAAATAAATATTGATATGAAAGTTCCTGGCTTATTTATACATTTGCGACATTTCGTAATCGGACTCGTGATTTTCAGCCATTGATCTATTTGTTGGAAACTGTAATTGATAACATCTGCTTCGCGATTAAGATTCTTTGTTTCGAGATTGTAGTATTTGCAGACGACCGGACCTCAATATTAGCTGTTTAAATCACAAGGGGGGTTTTAGTAGTTCGGATTTTAGAAAAGCTCCTTAATATTTTGGGAGCTGCTCATTTAAGTAGCTGCTTATTTAAGGAGCTCCCTAATCTGAGTAAATTTGGTCCCCAGGTATTTTACCCCCCGTCTTGTCTTTTCCTCTTCGGTCTTTGTCACACAGCTTTTGAAAGTTTGATCAATGTACAATAAACTTATTTTGTTGTGTTATATTTTTAATTTGCTATGGTATATAAAATAATTATTTAGATAAATAAATAAGTCAATGATAATACAAATAAATAAGTCAATGATAATACATACATTGGTAAATGTTTTTTTACAAGATAAATGTAATGCACTATATTGTACATGTATCAATGGTAATTAAGGAGAACACTCACTGGAACTAAGAACCTACCCTTTTGTTATTACAATCAGGTCTGTTCCTATTCATCTTTCTGATCAAGGGATCATCATAATTGCAATTGTTGGTGACAGACAAATAATCACGAGATCAGTTACACAAAATGAAGAAGAAAAAAACCTACTGATTAAAGCCGTGATATACACATGCAGATAAATATTTCTTTGAAGCAAGAAGATCTTGAGATGGCGGACAATGAATAAAGAGAACAGTTAGCAAGTAGATCTGAAATGACAATTTTGAGTAAATAAGAAACTGAATCACTTCAAATGGGGGCTGATAGTTCTGTGCATACCATAAACCTATTTTGACAATCATGGAGATAATAACAAATAACAAAGCTTCCGTAAAAATGTGTAATGAAGGGTATAACTGTAAATAGTATGGCTGTTGTATTGTAGCTTAAATAGAGTTGGGAAAGGTGTTTGGTTCACGATTTTACATATTATTTTATATATACTATATATGCGGCTATTGAAGCACATAAATGATCAATAGAGGTATGATGAACCAACCAAACTAATATTTAGGCACAGGAACGACTCATATAGAGACGGTCATTAAAATTAAATTTAAAAGTGAGCGTTTAATAAGGAAACCACGCATTTGTTTCCTATTATACAATATTGCGGAAGCTCAGACGTGGAATCGAAAGGTCGCGTTAGGCGGAGTAATTCTACCACGCCCGACTGTGAGGATGTTCCTGATGTGACACCTGTCTGGTTGCAGAAGTTAACGGCAGACACACGTATGAGTAGGAAACAAAGGATTGAAGAATCAACAGCCGGCATTGCCCATAAAGCGATACAAATGATGCAAACTACAACAGAAAATTAATCAGCTATTATCAATCATGCGCAAAAACAAAATAGACAGCTAAACGAGCGTATCAGTAATCTAGAGAGCCGAATGATGCGGGATAATCTAATATGTGTGGTATTAAGAAGGAGCAGGATGGTGACGAGAACCTAAAAAAATGAGGAAGATTGCACTTGCGTGGAACAATATTACCAGTACAAGAAGGTTGTCATAGCCAAAGACAAAGATGCATGTACACAAATAGCATCTGCAAAGCCCCGAAATCTGGATTTATGCTCACAGATGTAGGTGATCATTTTGGTATATTTCAGTGTGTAAAGTGCAAATCAACTCATTCAGCAAATTCCACAATAAAGAAGAGATTATTTTTAGATAACAATGTTAAATTATTCAGAATGTATCTAGATGAAATGAAAGTCACCCATATTTGACAAACAAATTGCCCAAATAAAGCCGATAATAATTTCTTTGTTATGTACAGGGAAGCTTTTGAGAAGGCAAAAAGAACAAATTCAAAATACACCAAAGGAGAACCATCGATAACTACTGGTCTACTACATTCTTCAAGAATAAAATCAAAGTTATACCAAATTCTAAAAAAACAAACCAATTGGAAAGCAAAGTGATAAATCCAGTTTTCCACGATCATTTTTAGAGACAATTAAAGTGTATCAAATAAAATGCAAATAGCTGAATCTTTAATACTTATTTTGCAAAAATTAGTGCATGTACAAGCCAAACATATTCCCAAGTTGAAAAGCTTCTTTTTACCATACCCTGTTTGCCATATTTCACATTCCCTGTAATGTGAAATAAATGGAATCACATTATTCTTGATTTTGTTTCACGTAACAAACTGAAAATGCAATTGAAGGGATATTTACTCTCACACTATGTTAACACTGTGAAATGCTCAAACAAATATTGCAGAGACTGCCATCAAGATAAAAAATAAAAACAAATGAGTTTCTTGTTGTCGGCGATAGTGTGATTATTTTATTTTCTCATATAATTTAATTTGTTTAACATGCGTCAACCCCACTACCACCTCTTGCGCCTGACAGTGATGCCACACCTACATATCTTTTATTATTTATTTTTGGGGCCCAATGGGAAGACAGCTCTTGCTACATCGTTCCTTCACTTTCTGTGTTTTTTGCTGACATTATGAAAGCTTGTCATATATTTTATATATTAATATTATTATTGTAAAATTATTTATTGGAAATTAAAAATAAACTTCACTTCACTTCATTTACACTAAACATGTTCAAACAAGTCAACCATCAGATGGGAATGTTCCAAGCGTAGAGGCCGATTTATTAACCATATATAAACAATATCGGTTAGAAAAATTCATTAAACATTTGTATTTGAAAGAACACTAAAGTGGTCGGTGTAACAGAACATTTCGATTAGGCTGATGTGGCTATGGTATAAGTGGCCAAAGTGAAGAAATCTCTGAAGCAACAGGCCACTGTTAACCGAGCAACTCTAGGGCAACTAATAATCGATTCAACTGTAAATGCACCTATTAGTGTCCGTGCAGCCATGGACCATCCATAAGTCATCAAGCCGACTATCCATGGTAAAAGGCCAAACATCGTCCCCAAATCCCCTTACAGCCACAAGGCTGGTGATCCCTGATGGATGGAAGACCACTGGTGGTGATAATCCACACATTTTTCTCGTGTACGACGATGGCCCATATTCCAGAATTCGCATGCTTGTAATTTGTTCAGACACTGCCCTACACCTCCAACGCAATATCAAGCAGCTACAGGACAGATTATTTACTTTTTGCTCCTCACACATTGGTAGCTGGTACCAGATCACTGTCAGATACACTAAAGGCCATTGGACACACAATCTGGTTTAAAGAACAATAAAGTGTGTGATTTTATTTTGTATAATTTTCACTCACAATCACAAAAGTCACACTAATGCGCCAAGTAAATAAGAGTCTAGAGTTCGAAGAGGCTAAAGATCGAGTGGAAAAAGACCGAAGTGGCAAAAGACTGGGGGCATCCCGTGTAATATATAACAACTTTCGTTGCATATAAAATACACCTTAGTTGTATGGGGGAATATAATTTTCCTATGAGCCCAAGGAACGACATTTTGGTACAATACTCCAGATCACCAGAGACATCAGGAGGTATCCATTTCCGCGTCAATAAACAAAATTTGATAAAATAACCAACAGTAACATATTGCGCCTGGTCTTCTGTTACAGCCATTATGCTGATATGCAATAAGTTGTTCTTTTGTGAGACTGTATTATATGCGTGTATTTGACTATAATCATTATTAAGTGTTTTGTATGACATTTCATCTGAAATATTATCATCCATCCAGAATAGTATCAGAATGCTCGTCCAATGTACGCTAACCACAACAACCTGGCAACTAAGTATTACCATAGTTGGAATCCACGGGAAGAAATGCTGAAACACAATAACCTAGCAACAAAGTATTACCACAGTTTGAATCCAGAAAGAGAAATGCAACAGGCTTATTTTAAATCTCGACATTTGTAGCATCGCTTGAAACAGCAGGTGCATTTAGGACTACCAGAATATTTTCTAACAGAATCATGCAATTTCTTTTCAGAATCTTTGCCATTTTTATGAACAAAATGTTTGCCATTATTTCGGGTATGATTTTGTTCACCCTTAGGCTTAACATGGCTAGAATTATAACAATTCTGCCTGGTTTGATCTCAAACATATCTTGAACAACTGCCGTAATAATGTTCAACTTTGGAACCTCTTCGTTCAAACGACGTCTTATTTTGAAATGTATAATATGTAGAATTTTGAATAAGTGTGTAATCATCTGATGCAGCCGAGGCAGGACCTAGCTCAGTGATTCTTTTCTCATTGAGCTACGTCGTAATATCTGGGTTTACCCTTTGTTTGAATTCTTCCAGAAGCGTCCATTCTCTGAGTCTACCAAAATCATTAGAAATTGGCATAGTAAAACATCATACTGCTCTTTATTTATATGTTTATGTACATGCATGCGTGTGCATGTCACAATTTCTGGGGATGGAAGGTTTTATCTCACTGCTGAAGTACTTCAAATTTCTGGGTGGAGTGGGGCTTTTGTTTTTAGTTACTGGGTTATATGCGTCTGTGAGTGTGAGCATACGATACTGCATGCTTATATATTTAGGCAGTGGGTATATATGTTCATTGATAACTACTTTAATGTAGAAAAAGTATTAATTCTATAACATTAGTGGACAACCATCACTTGTTATGAACTTATTCGTGGTTATTATGATAGGGACATCTTTAGTTACGACAGAAATACGAGTCTGGCGTTATCGTAAAATCTTCATTAGATGTTGTGATGATGAAAATCAAGGAGGTGTTGGCTTATTCATTAAGCAACACATAAACTTAATAATTAGTTATAATTAGGTATTTGTATACCCCACGTTTCATAACCTATCTTCAATAAAGACTCATCAAATACTAATACAAATAATATCGTGCAAGTTATTTATTGACCACATTCTCATTCCAACGCTGATATTTTTATAGCTACACATATGTTAGATGACCTAATGAATATAATAAGAAATGAAAACAAAAACAGCCTGATGGTGGGTTATTTTAACATAGACCTGCTGATGTATAAATCTCATTATAAAATAAACATTTATAATGACAATTTGTTTTCTAATGGGTTATTGCCACTCATAACAAAGCGAATAAGAATCACTTCTTCCGCGACAACATTAATTGACCATATACATATATGTACAAATAACTGGAATAAAATACGACCACTGTAATAATTATCACATATCTGGCTGATCATTTTGGAACTTTCCAAGCACTCGTCTAGGCATCACAAATACAAAAACGTGGTAAATTTCTGACATAGATATTAACCATTTCAGGCTTTATCTTGCTGAAGCTGATTTAACAAAAGTATTTCATTTAAATTGCCAAAAGGATGGCTACACAAGATTCATGGAAAGTTAAATATAATGATTTAGAAAACATTTCCTCTACAAAATAAAAAACACACAATCAATTTATTAAACGTAAACCGTGCATAACTACAGGATTATTGACTTCATCAAGAACCAAATTCAAACTACTTCACATCATACAATAACAAAGCTACTGAACAAAATATAATTAAATGCAAACAATACATAAACAAATACAACAAGTTGGAGAAAATCTTAGAACAAACATATTTTGCAAATATATTCAATGCATGAATAGATTCAGTATGAAAAAGACATGGCTATTACTTATAAAAGCTATTGGAAAAACAAATTCCTATAACTTTTAACATAGATAATGAACAAGTTTAGATTCACGGTTCGAGATTCTCTGTGCCTGTGACTTATTATACACAGCTAAAACACACATTGCCCGTGCCAGAGATTGAGGTTCGTGTTTTCTTTTCACCAATTTTGTAATATTTGAAATGAAGGGTTAGTGACGAGTAGATCATAGCATTTATTGGATTTGTATGCTTATGAGGTATTTGACCTTCCAGCAAATATCACAAGGCATATTATGCTGCGGTTGTAATGTCGTTTTTCTGTGCGTGGAGACTGTGTTTACAGGTCCACGCGTTCTAAGAAAAGTTGATCTAGAGCTGTATATTCCGTGCACTATTTGCGTCTTTGAAGGCACGCCGTTTAAGTGTTTGGCCTGGTTATCCAGCATTTAAATGATTGTAGCAGACACAGTACGCTCTTAAAGCATGTACTCCTGACTCAGGAATAGAAACACTGCATCGCATCTCGAGCGGTGGCATTGGAAACAGCTCGTGTGGTTGGTGTGTTTTATATAACAACTTTAGTTGTATATATAATTGACCATAATTGTTTGTGGGAATAGAATTATCTTTCCTAGGTCCAATTATTTCCAGTCTGTACTATGACATTCAAGGCTAACTTTAATCTACTTGTCATTAATAAAACCCTCTATCATATAATTATAGTTTGTATAGCAGACATTAGGTTTGATTTGAAAATGTTAATATATAGAACGACAATTCCGCCATAAAGGTCTGCTAAAGCGCCGATGTAAATTGTTATAATAGTGACGAGTAGGTCATAGTATTTATTGGATTTGTATGTTTATGAGGTATTTGACCCTCCAGCAAATATCACAAGGCATATTATGCTGCGGTTGAGAAAGTTCCGTTTTCTATGCGTGAAGACTATATTTCCCGGTCGCCGCATTGAAGAAAAGTTGATCTAGAGCTGTATATTCCAAGTACTATTTGCGTCTTTGGAGGGACGCCTTTTAGGTGTCTGTCCTGGTTATCCAGCATCTAAATGACTGTAGCAGGTACAGTACGCTCTTAAAGCATGTACTCTTGACTCAGGAATAGAAACACTGGATCGCATCTCGAGCGGTGGCATTGGACACGGTTCGCTTGTTGGTGTGTTTTATATAACAAGTTTAGTTGTATATATAATTCACCTTGGTTGTATTTGGGAATATAATTATCTTTTCTAGGTTCAGTTATGTCCAGTTTGTACTATGACATTCAAGATTAGCTCTAATCTGCTTGTCATAAATATGATTTAAGAAATACGGTAGTTAGAATAGCAGACGTTAGGTCAAGTTTAAAAATGACAACATAGTTCAAACAGTACGGAAACTATGACGCGCTATTACGGTCTGCTTCAGCGCAGATGTCAGTCTTTTAATAGCAATTAAGCTAAATAGTTTTAATAGTAGTCGCTTCGTGGCGCCTGCCCGTTGTAAAAACTGATCTTTGAAGACAGTGACAATTGGGTTATATAGTTTATATAGTATTGCTTTGAAGAAAGATACAGCAATTGAAACATAGCTATAAATAGGGCCGCTTAGATAATTAAGCTAAACATTCTCACTACTGCCGTGATCTGACTTGGTGTTTTACACCCAAACTCCATGGCTCTAGGTGATTCGCATTTTGATTTTGCTTAGCTGCTTAGGGACTGGTGAGACATTACACATGTTTCAGCAAGAAAAGCTTCCACTCCAGATTCAATACACTGAAGAAATGTACATAATTTGAATTCACGGTTCGAGATTCTCTGTGCCTTATTATACACAGCTAACGCATACACATACTCACACACATATACACTCATACACATATACACTTACGGTGAATAAGAAAATATTATAATTTCAGAAAATTAGGATATAATTAAGAAAGGTTAAATCCATGGATTATTTCCTCCAATAAGTCCTCAAACACCGACATACATTACATATTATATATTTTCATTTATTAAATGGCTTCATTTGCCATGGAGTCCTTGTTTGGGCTTGTTTTAGTGGTGTCACTTATCTGGAGCACAACGGGGGAATTTTTGCAATTCCGTGAGTGATTACTAGTTTGTATTTTCATTTGATGGAAACCTGTCTTTGTTGGAAACATTCAATTAAGATGAATTATGTTACAACCTTTATGATGATTGAATGTATTGTGCTATGTATATTATTTCAGAATTAATCAATATTTGATGAACTTCAATGGAAGGCAATTGAACATTAACAGTGCAAATTTGAGGTTATTGACTCATCAACCCTATAAGGCCTTTGGAATCAGTCGTTCGTCTGTAATCTGCGTTATTGTTATCACGGTCGTGAGTAGAGAACATCATGTTGTTGTGATACCTCAATTTATCATATATATATATATATATATATATATATATATATATATATATATATATATATATATATATATATATATATATATATATATATATATATATATATATATATATATATATATGGATAAATTGCTGTTAGGTTCGAGTAAATCATAATATTTACTCAGGTTTGAGACGCTATTTCGTTCTAGTCCAGTAATAATCCATTGTGTGGTATTGCTACTTTGTTTTTATTTTAGTTAAATCACTTCAGTGAGTCCATACTGAGTTAGTGTACATTCTTTTGTTGTGAACAAACTGTAATGTTTGTTAACACGTCGAGGGTATATAAAAGCCCTGACTTTTCACTTAGGTTAGAGAAGAATTTCGACGCCAGAATAATCTGACGTGTACCGATATATATGGTTCATATAGGTAGGATTTATTTAGTTATTCGAACCCACAATAAAGCTGAGGTCAGCATCTGAGGTGTCGAAATGTTTTTATATACAGGTTTCTTTTGGACCACAGAAACATTACTGTTGAATGTAAACTGTTGTGTCAAAATAGTTTATGATATGTATGTAGCAAGTCACCATTGAACCACACGCATGTGGTATCAAATGGTATGTTTTTACGTGCTTCCGCTTTTTGTACGTAGACTGCATGTAGCCGCTTTCCTGTGGGCGTGACATATTTGTCGCGTACGAAAAGCGAATTAGCTGGTTCCCACAGGCTGATGAGTAGACCAGACACATGCTTAGGTATACGCACACATCTATCAACATGTGGAGGTATGGATATTTTTAGATTAATGTATGTATTGTTGTATTGGTATTTAGATTTATGGAGGTTGTTCTGAAAGGATGTTTAGATATGTTGATGCTCTGTGCATGTTGTCTCTTTATATGTACCCTAAAACACACACATACACTCACACACACACACCTCCCCACACACTCATATATATATATATATATATATATATATATATATATATATATATATATATACTCGCATACAGGTCACTATAGGCCGATTTGTTAATTTAATATGCATTGGTCAGCTGTTTTACCCACGTTCCCTGCCCCTGTCTCAGAATTGTTTCTTTCTGTATGAAAATATAACTGTAAATATATATGTAAAAATGAAATATATTAATACCCATAATTGGAATTTTATCTTATTTTATTAGTTTTATCACTAAACACATATGCGTATCATTCATTTATAATCCACTCTTCCCGATCCATTAACCGATCATAGAACCACTGAGCAGATCGGTGAGATAGAGTCTATGATTAATTATTGAATGATAGGTTATGCCTCCCATACACAGAAGGATGAATAATCAGCTGAGAGAGATAGAGATCTCACATAATCAACTGTCCTGTACTTATCAGTTACAGACTATGACATATCGATCATGACATATCGCATGTATAGTGGTGACTGGGTGAAGCTATGTCCTATTGTAATATTTTATATGTCATTGTGCTGGAGGATCATTACCGCAAAGGGGACGGCACAGAAAATGCAAAGCAACATGTACACATGTGAAAGAACTGCTTGTAAACATGTGGAAGAGCGACATGTAAGCATGTGAAAGAGCTACACATAAACACGTGGAAGAGCTACATGTAAACATTTGGAAGAGCGACATGTAAACACGTGGAAGAGTTATGCGTACATATACAGAACAATGATGAACATTTAGCTTGCTCGGAAACCTCAGAACCAGGATCATATTAAATAGGCCGCGGAATCGTCATTAAGCAGTTGACATAGTTCCTGGCTATATTCATGCGGTCAGCTATTCCAAAGAATTTCTAAATCAAATAGATATAACTACCCTTGTGGCACACCACATTCTTTTAGTCTAAAAATTATATCCCACGTTTCTGAAGCTACAATATTTTCTGGGAGAAGGATATTTCTGAGGATCCCATAATTCTAATAGATATGGTATTTGAGTTCAAACTACTTTATTTTCTCATACCGCTAGGATTTGTCATGTCCATATAAAATCTCAAGGTCAGGCGGATGGTCAATATTCACGTGTTGGAAGTTCAAACAGACCTTATGTAAATGGTCAAGGTGAAAGTATATATATATAAATATATATATTATAAATATATATATATATATATATATATATATATATATATATATATAAAGGAACCAAAGTTCTGGATACATTTGGTTCAAGTATATTGGTAACACCACGTATATGTGTTAATGTGGTAAACAATTGCAAAAGCCTAACCACAAGGCGCTTTTAGCTCAAGAGATATTTGATGATATCAAGTGGTGGATCATAGTATTGGGTGCATCCCGGTGTAAAGGTGTATTTTGTAACCATCAAATATATGTTTATATTCCATTATCCAGTAGGAGCCTTGAATCGAATGTATTTGCTTAGTTCGCCCAGCATGGGTCATATCCTGTATTTACTTTCAAAACCCTGCTGGATACTAAACTACTTGCATATGGTTAGTTTGCAAAAATGATCAGATGGAAAGGAAACTTAGAAAGGATAAGCGAGTCTGAAAAGGTGAGTTTTCAAATGGTGACGGAAAGACACTATATTATTTGATAACTTAACATGCTCAGAGAGTGAATTCCAAAGAGTAGCGACAGCAACTGGAAAAGCACAAGTTCCAACCTTGAGAACAGACAGCAAGTAAAAAATAAACAGATGAACGGAGCATTCTCGGCTTGAGTTCTAAAGAAAGCACGGAAAATGTACACATAGATCCTTTGGAAGAAAGAGTTTGATAGGAAATAGTACATAGTTTGAAATTGATGTGAAATTGAGCAAGGAGCCAATTAAGTGGCTTTATGAGGGGCACATAATGAAACAACTCAATACACCGTGTGACAACTCTAGATAAATAGTTTTGAAAACATTATCCTTTGTTCCCATGTTATAAATAAGAGAGTTGTAGTAATCCAACCTACGAGTAATCAATGCAGTACCAATGGTTATAGCGACTGAAAGAGAAATATAGCGACGATATGGTCACGCATATGATAGAGGCAGCAGCGAAATATATTTTTATAAATTAATATCGCGCCAAATAGGTATGGTACATTAACATGAGGCGAACATATAGGCCTATTACCTTACACATAGAAAACTCAAATATGTTTACTGACAATATGCTAAATCTATATCTGACAGCTTATATACTATTACAATTCCGGTTGTCACTCATTTCTTACAAATCTTTGAATATAGCGTCCTTTTGATTTTCATTTTTGCCAAATTTAGGAAGTCATTGAATTCAGATTTCATTAGTATAAGCAATAAATATAGAACTTTTATAACTGGTGGTAAACTACTAATACCAGTAAGTTATCTTTTTCACTGCACATATGATAAAATACTTTGTTTCCAATTCTCTTGGAATGACATCCACATTTTCCATTACCATTTGTCAGAGTTCCAAGTACTGAATCTCTCACATTTAAACCACATTACAAAACTTCCAAATTAAATGCCTATTCATTGTCCTTGTATAAGAGATCCTCTGGGTTAGACTTCAGGCGCTCCCTTCTGTGCATATCCTCAATAAACCTATTTTACTCATAAATCTAAAATACAAATAAAGAACATTTATCATTAGTTTTTGGCAAGCTAGGCATGAATCCTCTCTAATTGAACTATCTTGTATTATATGTAATTTTAAAGCTAATTTACTATGTAATATGTTAGCCATAGTAATACAAAAATAAGATGATTTTCAGTTAATTCAAACAAATATCTGGAGAAACAGAAACTATGATAATTGCCTTTGATTTCTGCCAAACTGATCAATGGCTTCCATGCTATGCCGTATCTTGCGCACGGTTATTGAATATTAGTTTAAATATGGAGGTATATATTATGATTTAAAAATGTGTGACAGAGACTACCGATATGTCACGGCATCAATATTCGACATTCTCGTTTATCCGACATAATTGTATCTGTCTGTATAAATATATTATATGTATATATATATATATATATATATATATATATATATATAATATCATATATATATAATATATATATATAATATATAATATATATATATATATATATATATATATATATATATATAAAAGGTTGTTAGGTGATAATATGTCGGATAAACGACACTATTATGTACTACGCGGCAGGGGAAGACAACTTCATAGCTACACTTTTCCACCAGCATTCCACATATGTCTTATACTTACATTTATACTTACATTTAGGGTCATGAATTAATAATACCAAAACATATTTGACGGAGGCACGTTATGACTTGTGCGAGTAACTATGTTGACAAAGAATATATTGAAGCTTTCAGCTATTTCTTTTTTATTTGAAACAGGAATTTTATTTATGAGAAATTCGCTAAGTGGGGGCGGTTTATTGCTAAGTTTTTCCTATTTCTTGCTTTAAAATTGACCAGCATTTTTTGATGTCATATTTATGTTTTCACCACCCTTCACCCCTAGTATCACCGTTCTGATCCTCCTAGACATCTGAGTATCCCTCTTTCGGGTAATCAGCCACATTAATGACGATTATTATTAATATTACTGTTATTATTATATTTAGTATGTTTATTATATCTGCCGCTCTAGGAATATGATTTGTTTGCCAATGCAATAATACAACCCTGCATAAATTGGCATCAATGATGACAAATGGAGAGAAATATAGAGCATGCTTTATTGGCGGCCATCTTGAATTTTCATTATTCGGGTGATTGTGAAAAACTGCCACTCTATTAGACATATATAAGCCTGACGTCTTATGTTACATATGTGCAAAACCCCTGGTTAGAGAGTAGCGTCAGGTTCCCGAGCCAGTTGGGTATTTTAATGCAGTCCATACCTACAAACAATGATTTTGAGGGGTGGCATGGGCAGCTGAATGGACATGCAAGACGACGACAATTACAATTTTATTTATTGTTGGTACTGTTTCATAGTGTATCACAGCTTGTGATCATCCAAGCAGAATATTTGAGTGAAAATAAGCTGCAACGTTATCAACGTTCCACATACAAAAACATTCAGGCTAGAATATTCATTTTGTAAGAAACATTCAACAATGGGTAGAAGATCAGGAAACAACTACTTCGAGCATGTTCTCGCAGCAATGCTCCTTCTACGGATGTATAGATCTAGACTTTACAGTATTGATGTACATACATACATGCACTCATCAATATGGCCAATAGAATTACATTTGTGGCCATTTCAGTCAGATCTGGGCTGTAAAAAAGGTTCTCCTGTTGGTCACAAATTTAATCCCAACAAACATATGCCGTTTTCATAACGTTCTGATGTAGTTCTATTCTGGGCATGGATATAACGTTATAATAACGTCGTTAAAACCTTTTAATGTTATTTTGAAACTTTAAAACTTTAAAAACATAATTAAAACAATTTGTTCATAACGTTCTGATGTAGTTATGTTTTGGGCTTGGATAATACAAAGATAATATAGGAGAAGATGGAACAGTTGGCTGTTTGGCGTGTAGTAACTATGCATGCTGCACCTTGCGGTGGACATGGTAGATTGCCAGTAAAGTTGACAGTATCATTCATAGCGCGAAAACGAACAGATCTAAACAATTGAAGACATGCGACTATTGTGCGGCCATCATCCCCACAACAGTCGAGGGAAATGTCCAGGACTATCATTTTTCAAATTTACAAGGGAGAAAGAGAGGTAGGTAACATGCCTAATATAATTGAGAATGAGCAGCCGAGTATAATTATCGTAATACCTACATTATCGCTTGTTCATGACAGTCAGGCTGTTGGCTGCCTATCAATAATCATTGATGCTGAAGAAATGGCTATGATTGGGTCAACTGAATAAATAGTCCATATTATTTGGCACTGACAATCACTTAGTCTTAGAGGTTAACCATAATTAAATCACATATTTCTTATTTACAGTTAGTCTAATATAGTCACCATCTACTGATCTAACCACCAGGAAAATGAAACTCAAAGCATGTAGAATCTACATCCAGACTACGAGTAAAAATTACTAAACTGAAATGAAATGTGCTCATGGCCACTCAACTCAAAGTAATAGCTACGGATGACATGTCTCTAGCTCCGTTGGTGAACGAACATACTAAGCAAATCTCTGGTCCAGCTCTTGAATTTCTTTCATCTCAACTTAAACTTTCCAGTCCATAAACATAAAAGCTCCTTGCCAAAGTCTTCGTAATATCATCAGTGAAAACGCTCCATAGAAGTGTCACGACCCTCCAGATTTATCCAGGTTTTAATGAAGCATTGTTGCACACTTTCAAACTTAAAGTTAATGTAATGGCAAACCAGTTGAAATTATGTTGTGTTGTTCTTGATGAACTGGCAATAAAAGAAAATGTGTCATATAACCTGAGCCTGAATAATTTACAAGTCGTTGTGTTTATGTTAAAATATCTAGGGGAAAACGCCGGTGCCATGCAATTCCATATTGCCTTCTGACAGATCATGGTCGTATTTTGTACACAAGTGATTTGTCTAACTGTCAGCAGGTTGTCGATACATTTAAATTTAATTTGAAATGTAGTGCTCCAGTCAAACATAGTTATTTTTCCCGCAAAATCTGCTTACAGTAGAAGAAGACAATATCATCATTTATATAGTGGGATACATTTATCATAACATTACACAAATTGTATGTTGTAAATTTGCTGCAGGTTTAGTTGATGTTTTAAATAAAGCAAACTCTTCCCGTGTGTTTATTGCTGCTAATCAGTATCACGATCTTCCCACTGGTGGTCTTGTTGTACACAGTTCAGATTTAATGGAAGTGTTTATATTGAATATTACATAATTAAATAGTTGCTTGGGTAAAAAGAACTATATTTTTTTTTATATTAAGGCATTGTTGATTGATCACTGTAATTTATTATTATTTCTTGTGACTTTATGTAAACTTTGAATTAAAAAAAAAAAATCTGGACTTACATAATATCGGTAAATAATATAAAGCAGTGCATATCATTTATTGAATACTTAAGGATTACATTCAGAACTTTCCTCGTGCTGGATTTTGTATATGATGTGTGTTATTTTAATTTCATATTACATTCATGTCATGTGATGACATTTACATATAATAAAGTTCACTGATTTAACTCACTAACTTATTTTATTTCCAGAAAATATTTGCTCATTGGTCAATCACATGATATGGTGTCTGAAATACGTAATCAGTAATAATAATGGTCATATATAAACATATATATCATAACGCACCTGGCATCGTAAAATACATCAGGCAAAAACTAATTCTACACTAGTGACTAGGCCTACTTATTACACTTTTCAACTACACCAAATGAGTGACAAATCCAGCTTTCTAATTCATTTCATAGTCCCAGCCCACTTATTATCTATACTATAGATGCCATTATTATTCTTTTCCCCATTTATTTAACTTGTATCCTTGAATATATCCAGTTAGATTGTCTAATGACTGTTTAAAGCCGACTTATCTTGTGAAAGTCCATTCGAAAATAAAAATAAATGATCTACCATGTTTTTCGGAAGGCGGCGCTGCTAACAGTTTATTTCGCACTATGTCGTAAGCGCTTGACTAGAATCCAGTGACCTTTCGTCGGCCAATTGTTACGAAATGTTTGAAGCAAAAAATAACGATATGTGTACAAAATACACTTCTTGTTTTCAATAACTTGTTGATCAATACTTGAACTAGTTCATTTAAAAGCTGATCTCTGGAAATGACTTATAATGTAACGGAGCTTGAATTTTACTACTCTCAATCATAAAATATGATTGATATATTAATATGGGCCAAGTTGGATAAGTGATGGGCCGAGGTGGTTACGTTACGGACCGATTTGGTTACGCTATGGGCTGAGTTGGCTCAATTATGAGCTGAGTTGGCATCGGCTGAGTTATTGGTGGCTGGTTAGGTTTCGGCCGAGCGTGAAATAGGCCGAATTGGCTGGATACCAGAGATGATCATCAAATATTTCAAGTAGAGAATTGTGTTATATCGCTCTTCAATTATTCGCTCAGTTCCTATGCATATCGGCAGATAGTATTATATTAGTTGACGACACACTAGAACAAAAGATACACATCATTGAGTTTTCTGAAAGATTCTTTGAAATAAATATATTCATATCCATATATCCATTTTAAATAACAACCAGTATCAAGTGATTTAACAAAGACGATTATAGAAATGATTAATATATAATCCTAGGTAATTGGTGAACCAAATAAGTACCTGAGCCCAAGCCTTTAATATATGTAACATATAACACACACGCACACACACACACGCATGCACGCATACACACACACACACACATGCATACATACACAAACACACACACACACACACCTATATACATACACACAAACACGTACACATATACATACATACACATACACACTCACACTCGCATACACACAGGCAAACATACACACATGCACACACACAAACACACACACCTAAACTCACAAGACCACACACTCACACTCATACACACACACACATATACACACACACACGCACACACACACACACACATATATATATATATATATATATATATATATATATATGCGTACACACACGCATACATGTATAAACATATACACGCGAACGTAGCCATTACACACATGCAAATGTTATACAGCATCTAACGGTGTTTTAATTTCATTTTTGTTTCACCATCTTTTCAAACACCCACAAAACCTATAATCATGTATATATACAGTGTTCCCACTGGCAAGATAATACAGAAAATGCTAGTGATATAATATATATATATATATATATATATATATATATATATATATATCGATAGATTGATAGATAGATAGATACGAAATAGATAGATACTTTATATATATATATATATATATATATATATATATATATATATATATATATATATATGAGAGAGAGAGAGAGAGGAGAGAGACACCTTATCGTTTCTAACAGAAGACTGCCCTGAACGTCAGGCTTCCCCCCTTTATTACCTTGTGTTGTATTGAAGTCCCTGTGTTGTTCTTGAGTATGCCATGAGGGACACCTATTATACCCGATATACAGGCATCCAATTAAATATTCTCGATCATTTTACTTGCTATAAGGTTCTCTCTACGAAATATATCAGGTGCCTGCCTCTCAGTTGAGTTAAAATGTTTTTGTAAAAGAAGTATATAATGAATCATTAGTCGATTTTGAGAATCCCCCGTTTGATGTTGTCGTTTAAGACAAGTATTATCCACCTTTGGCGCTAGTATTTTACAACAGAGATTTATATTTAGCTCTTTTGAATTACTATTTGTAGATAAGATACTTCATTATATGTATATAACATCATTAGTCCCCTTATTTTATTACCTCATATCAATAACATATAAATTCCAAGTGGAGCAGAATAGAATGGTTTTATATTGATTGAACTGTAAACGTCTCAGTTTGTGGTTAATAACAAAGATAACAATAAAGTAATCTGTCGAACCCGACGGCACCGAGACAATAAGTGTGCATAAAAGTATATAGAATTCTTGGTTTGATGATGAAAACTGTTAAATCGGAATGTATAATAATAATAATTATTATTTTTATTAAAGGCAGCCTAACTATTCATGTTTATAATGAATTTTTTTATGAACACGATTTTCTAGTTTTAGGGTGTATCATAGTTTAAAAGAATTAGGCTTTAATTTACGGTGTCTGAGTTGACTAACACATGACCCGAAATATCACATTACCTCATAGGGATGGTATTTAGCCAGATACCGGATACGAAGCCTTTACATATCATATCTAATTGTTTTGCCGATTATTAAGGGCCTAAGATTAGATGGGGATGACACACATATCGAAGATCGTGTTATTATACGAGTTTATCTAATGAAACAACGACAAAGGTGAGTGTTAAATACTGTATTTAGCCGTTAATCTGTTATAAAGCGTTGAGCCGCGTTAAATAGAACCCGTCTTTGAAGACTACCGGTTTAACTAAGACGGTGTTATTTTATTAGTAAATAAATGTTTAATATTGTTTTAATGTAACTTTTCTGTTCCACGATAGTCTAATTGAGGCAAACGACATCCAAAGATAATAAAGTGAAATGAAAGATAAAACACTCTTTATACGTAAATATATCAGGATTTGAACCAGGGTGCTAGATTTGTGTGGCCAACCTCACTACCGAATAGGCCAAGGAGATACCCCAAATTATCTTAGAAAAGAAATGATGTTATTGGATAGATATATATAATAAATAACAATTGTATAACTTTTAATATCAGTAATTATTTTGGTTAGTCACGTGACTAGTCACATCTGCGATATATAACCCGAGTGATTACTTTCTACGGAAATTAAATAATTTGATAAAATATATCCATAGAAATAAACAACAATGAGAACTTAATCCTAAGATAGATGTTTCCGACAAAGTACACTACTATCTGTCTTCTTCTAGTGATCTCATTAATATAATATTGTGTACACAGACACGTAGTTACTGTGATGTGGGAGGAGGTGGCGAATTGATAAGATTCTTTTTATTTTTATGATAATTATTAGATGATGTTTAACTAAAGAATCACTTTTTCTTTAATATTAATTAATCAGTATATACTTTACAAATTTAATTATAAATGTATACGTTATTATTTGTTTAAGTCATACAATTATTACTTTGTGGCATCCAAGAAAGATACATGTATCATTCAATTAATGACCATAGTTTTAGTTATCATATAAATATTGTTCACTAAATGTAATTTAGTGGCTGTAAATAATAATTGAATACAAAGCGGCGAGTTTTATTGTTGAGAACACAAAAAGGTCCCACAAAACTGAAAAACAATTCATGATTGTCTCTATGAAGATTTACAGATGTCTATCATTTTGTTCTTTGGTAGAATGCTGTATTTAGACAAGATATTTGTGAGAAAGTAAATGTCTTAATTAAAGTTATAAACGATGATGTTTAAAACATATAATAAGAATATAAAACAGCAAATATATAACGTCAATATATAACAGGACTTACATCTGTAGAGTTATGAACGGGGTTAGGTTTTCTATGAACATGTTTTTATCAGGAGAGTGTTGATAACATGTCAGAACCCAGCAACCATACCTATATGACGTCAACAATGTGTAACAAATATGTTTCTTATATTACACATTCCGCTTCAATATGTAACTTGGACTGGTATATAATAACCGAATACATATAATATACTATGCTAACTTATTGAACAATGCTTAGTTACTAATGTAAATGAAAGAGTAATGTCTAAAGAGATGCAAATGGAACCAGTTATTTATTACATGTTATCGATGAGTAAATCCATTTTAACCGTCACCATTTATAAACCTTCAGCCATTAAATAAATATCTATCATGTAGTCATGATACATGATCATGATCTCCAACTATAATAAATGTAGTCAAATTGAGCTCAATTATGCTTATCCTACACTTGCATAGATTTATTGTGGCTTCATCAAATTGGGTTCCCAGAACTTACACTGTATTATAATTTGCATTGAATTATGTGACTTCCAATTTCACAACTTATTGTGCTGGCCTTAAAAAGGCTATCCCAGTCCGATTGAAATAAGATATATCCAATTTGTAAGTCAATTGATCAAGCATATAGTTATTGGGTATGATTAAAATTTAAAATGAGTCATATACATATTTTGTACTTTTGTATTGTATATATTTTCAAATGAGTAGTATGCATAATAAAATTAATCAATTTGTAACTTAAAGTGTAGTTTGTCACCTTTTTCATGGCAGAAATTAGTGGTGAGTGTAGTTTTGACACATACAGGTTTGGATAATGTTGAGTTATTTAAAGTCCAAAACTAACGAGACTGAGGAAGAGACAGGTAAAAACCAATAAGCCCCAATAAATGACATCTATTTTTACATGTAACATGTAACTTAAGAGGTGAAGACAAACAATATAACAAGGACCTTTTAACTTCATATAATACAGCAACTTAAATGAGTATCTGGGCAATATACTAATTTTGGCTATTGACAAATGCTCTTCAACAATTGTGACGTGAAGAATTGCTGATATATATTCAGCAAAACACGAAAATAAACTATTGATTTATGCCGCTTGGTCGATAAAAATTGGTTTGTGGCTGGATGATTTTTTACTAATGTTTTACGAGGGTGTCAAAAACTGGCAAACCTGTTTTTATACGTATGAAACATCATATACAACAAATTCATGTCAACCCGGGTTCAGACATATATAGAATGAATAACACACGATGTGCTATAAATTCAGTCGAATACGTATATTGAATGTATTTTTAGCTGAATATATATCACAACTACCTGTGTAGCAAATGAATGGATGTCTAAATAAAATACAACCTTGTAGACCATTATCAGCAAATGCATTTCAGCATAACAATTTATTATTGCAAATATTCACATTGTTCGTATTTCTTAAAACGTGTATTCATTCATCTATTTCTGTGTGTTTATTTCAGGTAAACATTATTTTATTGTTGTAATTGCACCTATGTTATCGTTTAAAGTGCCTTATAGTACATAATTATTATTACTATTTCAGAATGAAATGCAGCCTAGAGTACTGACAATTAACTTCACTACCTGACAAGTGACCTGTCATATGGTCACTATTAGTTTTAAGATACAGGGTTAAGATACACGTCACTAAGCACAGTTATTGCCATTTCATTCCTTGTGCATATCATACTTATGACGCAATGAATACAGTGTTCACGCAAATCAAAGCAAAATGAAAATGTCTTCCATTAATATATATTTTATGACTATTACCTATCTTAATTATTTCTGCAATATTGATAACACATTATCTACTGCCGAGCAACGATATAAACAAATCAAAAGTATTAAAATATACATAAAAGCGAAAATATACGTTCTAATTAATGTACTTACTATAATTTGTAATATATTTATTTATTTATTTTTAATAGGTTAACCAAATGAGGAATCAGATAATTAAAGATATAGCATTATCCAATGTGAACCCTCAAAGGTTCAAGTAGCTCATGCATATTCTTCGGACTATTTTAAAATAATACAAAGTTTCCAAGAAATCAAGACTGTGTTCATTGAAGATTCAATGGAACATATTTCTCATTACCTGATACCTAAATATTACGACTACATGTCCAATGACTGTCAAATGCTAGAGAATAGGTCACTTGGAGGAGGATGTGTCGGTAGAAAGCACTACGGATTCGAATGTCGGAAATTCTTCAATGAAACATGGTCTGGTCATAAATTGTCAAACGTCGCTCTATCAATAGGCCTTCCCAAGACTACAGGAAATGAGAAGGATGGAAAGAGAATGCTTTCCTTTATTCATCTCATACCACAAGCAGTATCATTTCAGAACGGTGATGTTTTTTATGGTAGCCTGAAAATTATCCCACAAAAATGTAGAACTAATTTGTCGAAATTTTGTCCAAAGTTTCCCAGAAAAATGCGGACGTACGAAGAGGTATTCACAATATCACAATTCTGGGGATCCGGATTTTATCATGGAACATTAGAAAATCTGCCTAGAATTGCGCCATATCTCTCTTTTCTACAGAAACATCGCCACATACGGATACATGTAGCAGCAAGGATGAAATATTTAAATATGTTGGGTATTCATCATTCTAGGTTGATAACTGAACGAGTGATAAAAGCAAATATTTTATATGTGCCACCTGGTGGACCATGTGGCAATTCCCCTTTCTTTGCTACTCAGATACTTGCCAGTGCAATTACTAAACAGAAAACCCACAATATGTCGAACAAAAGAGATGTCATTGTTCTCATAAAGCGAAGCAAAAAGCGATGGTTCAAGAACCATAGCTATATCATAAGGATGTTAAAAACACACGCTTCTAACCTGAACTTGACAGTAGCAGTATTTGATAATAATCCATTGCCACATGTTGATAAAACAGTAGACATTTTTTATAGAGCTCTGATAGTTATAGCTCCACATGGTGCTGGTGAAGCGAATCTTATATTTAGTCAGCCAGGTACGTTACTTATAGAAGGATTGTGTTACGATATAGGTAAGAGTAATTTATGCTACAGAAACATGGCTCAATCATTGGGTCAACAATATTACGGCTTGATATATCCTTACCAGTGCATGGAAATAACAGCGAACCAAATAGAAATACCATTTTTGGAATTCTTAAGACATTTTTTTCACTACATCCCTCCTTCTTAAACTCGTCACAAAGGTTACTCCAGCACAGTAACTATTATTGAAAGTATGAAAAATTGCGGTTGGTCGGCATTACATATTTTATATACGAAACATTACAGATTATGGGAAAAATACTCGCGCACACAAAATAACATTTTCAAGATATATTTTATAATAATGAGCTGAACACGCATTTCCAGTGCCTATTATTGAGATTCATGTTTTCTTTTAGCCAGTTTTATAATATTTGACCTCATAAAGGGTTTGTGAAGAGTAGATCATAGTGTTTATTGGATTTGTATGTTTATGAGGTATTTAACCCTTCAGCAAATATCATAGGGCATAATATGCTGCAGTTGAGATGTATTATTGTTTGTGCGTGGGACTGTATGTTTCCAGGTCCACGCATTTAAAGAAAAGTTGATCTATAGTTGTATATTCCGTGTATTATATCTGTCTCTGGAGGGACGCCGTTTAGGTATTTGGCCTGGTTATCTTGTACGCCATTTAAGCATTATATATGCTCCCGACACACTGCATCGCACCTCGAGCGTTGATACTGGACACAGCTCGCGTGGTTGATGTATGTTTCATATACAATTCACCTTGGTTGTATGTGGGAATAGAATTACCTTTCCTAAATCCAGTTATATGCCGTTTGTAATATGTAATTCAAGGCTAGCTATAATCTGTTTGTCATAAATAGCATCAACGTTATTACTACAATAGTTTTAACAGCAGACATTAGGTCTGGTTTGAAAATGTTAACATATAGTTTTGATAGTATCGAAGCTATGACGTGGTATTAATGTCTACCTCAGCGCAAATGTCAATCTTTTAATGTCAATTTAGCTATCAGTTTTGAGAGTAGTCTCTTCATGATGCCTGGCCGTTGTACAAACTGATCTTTGAACACAATTGGGGTTTATAGTTTGTAGAGTATTGCTTTGCAGAAATATGCAGCAACTGAAAAAATTGCTATAAATAGGGATGCTTATATAATTAAGCTAAATATTCTCACAAATATTCTTATATACTTGGCCTACGTTTTCTTGTTGTGCATTAATTAGCAAATTTGCATCATGCCAAGCCTATTACATGGGAGCATTACTCAAAGGAGATACTAAAATACCCGAGAATGATGAATATCGGAATACTTTTATTTCGTCGAACTTAAAGTAAGTACCATGGGCGAAAAAGACGAAAAATAAACACTATAAGCCAAAGAGACGACACAACTGCTAAACATGGTCACCAAAGAAAAGGTATATCACCCGCTATTTATTCGAAATGACATCGAAGAGTTAAGATTGTTTTTGTCCGATTTGCGTCTTTATTGTGAAAAGTGTTTTCTGTAACTATTATCTGGAAATAACATATGCTCGACCATTAACACGGAAATGACAAACAGCTAGGTAGCAACATTATGTGATATCTATAAATAATAATGAATGTCAATCATTATATCGGATTTGCCCTTTTTGTGATTTGACTGCATAAACTTTGGCAGTAATTGTCATCTCGAGTTGAAACACATTATATACACCAACTTTATCAATTCATTATTTAATTACCAAAGTTATTTAGATATTACCAATACCCAAATTATTATGTTGTTCCAAATATTATTCAAGTATTACCATAGATTAAATAAATATAGATGCGAAGCGTCATTATGAAATTGTGTCCCACGGCATCTGGTTTTCAATTGGGTCAGGACATGCATTATGATAAAAGAACGTTCTCAATACAAATTCAATACTGATAGAAATTGTTTGCTTTTGTCTATAATACATTGATTGTACCTTGGTATTAAGATATGAAAATCTCAATTTAATTTTGTGTGTGGTAACTGTCAATGTAATTAACCACACGTTAAGTGAACTGGTTGGTCATAATACCACGGTTTGTTCTGCTGACATATAGTATTTGTACAAAGTCAATTTACCTTTGTAGTTATTAATCAAGGTAGGATTCATGTATTTTTAGTCGGCATCTCACTATTTAATTGTTGCCGTGGTCACAGTAAGACCAAAGGTTCCTATATATGTTCTAATCTTATTATGTTAACACGGGACATAGCATGAGTAATTTGTAATAAATGATACACGAGTATATGCTTTGTTATATAAAAACACCAGATCAGACTGGTTGTCAAACTTTACATCATTCCTGTGTAACAATTTCATACATTCAGTGCATTTCTTATGTTTTGTAAAATAACTCTTACATATATAAGCAGCTATTTATAATAAAGCATATATTTCTGTAAAGAGCTTGAAGTCTGAGAATCACATAAGTTAATATTTTCATGAAAAGAACAATTTAATTCGATGCCTTCACCATATGGAGGAGGTTCGCTGCTACATAATAATTTAATAATACATTTTTAACATCAGGTTCACAATTGAAAATTCCAGATTTTTACAAACAACTCTTAATTAATAAATATTTTTGTGCATCAGCAAATGTCTTTGGATCTTGATTATCGCAAAATCTGCCCTTTGATCGGATGACACTGAAACTATTTTCTAGAGGATCCTGGTTGATCTTCCTGGTAAATAAATACTTAACATTAGGTAGCAACTTGGCATACTCTCATAATAATAATAAAGCATTACTAGATCGTTTACAACCATTTACACTGGGAAGCTGGGTCTTTAATCCCAGAACTGTGAGTCTGTTAAACATAGATTTTATCAACTTAATTTTATCAAAAGATGGACTACCATCCTTAAGGCCACATCTGAAGGCATAATATCGAAGAGCTTGCTGCTACTAAATATATGAAATAGTGAATGTATCTGTTTCATAAAAGAGCAGTATGGAAAGCTTCGGATGGAAGGTCATTTGAACAAATATAAGTTAGAATTGCTTCATGGACAGTGTTACTCAAAACTTGAGCTGCTCGTTTTACCTTCGTTTTAGTGAATGGAGAAAGAGTTATCTTTTTTTTAAAGATTTGGTGCAAGTCTAAGAGTTGTAGTTTTCGAACTTTCAATTTGATGCAACTTACAAATATACTTCCAACATATTGTATGCCGATCGAACATGAAATCATGTGCCTGCAAGTTATTTCTGATGCTTTTAAGCAGGAGGGAGTGTCAAAGAAATCATAAACGTTACTTTTGGCATGATTATAACAGATACGGAACATTGACGTTTAAGGTTAAAATGGCGGAATTATCACGATATTATCGCTCAGTGGGCTCCCTATAATTCCCACAATGCAAAGCGCACCTGGTTTGTTTTGGTTTTTGACGTCATCATGCAATGGATCTATTCTAATAAAAAACAGGTGTGCTATTTGGATCGAAAATATTCATCAAATTGGAGGCATATTGTGATACACAAAAATATTGATTGATAGAGCAATAATCCGGCATTGATATATTGCATTTGGGTATTATTTCTCGTGAATTAGCACGAACCATGAGTTAATTTTCAAATGTAAACAAATCCCGTTTGTCGCCATTTCAATTTGCAAGCGATAACTGATACTAACAGATTTCGCTAAAGAAGTATTTACTCTACTTTTTTCACAATAATAACATTTAATAATGGAATATGCTGAACAACAATAAACTATTATATTACCAGAAGTATTTTTCCTATGTGAATTCCAATTGTCTTATGCAGTAGATCGTTGTTCAAACCGACATGTTCATAACAAGAATCCAGCATACATTGAAAACCAAGAAGTGTGAATATTAGTTGACAAGGTATACTGTAAACCAGATGGTGCTGAGGTGCCGATTAGACCAAGGAGATGCCCCAAATGATCTTAGAAAAGAAATGTTGTTATTGTAAAGATATATAATAAATAACAATTGTATAACTTTTAATATCAGTAATATCTGGGATATATAACCCGAGTGATTACTTTCTACGGAAATTAAATAATTTGATAAAATATATCCATAGAAATGGAAAACAATTCATGATTGTCTCTATGAAGATTTACAGATGTCTATCATTTTGTTTTTTGGAAGAATGCTGTATCTAGACAAGTTTAATGTGCGAAAGTAAATAGCTTAATTACAGCTACAAATTTTGATGTTTAAAACATATAATAAGAATATAAAACAGCAAATATATAACGTCAATATATAACAGGACTTACATCTGTAGAGTTATGAACGGGGTTAGGTTTTCTATGAACATGTTTTTATCAGGAGAGTGTTGATAACATGTCAGAAACCAGCAACCATACCTATATGACGTCAACAATGTGTAACAAATATGTTTCTTATATTACACATTCCGCTTCAATATGTAACTTGGACTGGTATATAATAACCGAATACATATAATATACTATGCTAACTTATTAAACAATGCTTAGTTACTAATGTAAATGAAAGAGTAATGTCTAAAGAGATGCAAATGGAACTAGTTATTTATTACATGTGATCGATGAGTAAATCCATTTTAACCGTCACCATTTATAAACCTTCAGCCATTAAATACATATCTATCAGGTAGTCATGTTACATGATCATGATCTCCAACTATAATAAATGTAGTCAAATTGAGCTCAATTATGCTTATCCTACACTTGCATAGATTTATTGTGGCTTCATCAAATTGGGTTCCCAGAACTTACACTGTATTATAATTTGCATTGAATTGTGTGACTTCCAATTTCACAACTTATTGTGCTGGCCTTAAAAAGGCTATCCCAGTCCGATTGAAATAAGATATATCAATTTGTAAGTCAATTGATCAAGCATATAGTTATTGGGTATGATTAAAATTTAAAATGAGTCATATACATATTTTGTACTTTTGTATTGTATATATTTTCAAATGAGTAGTATGCATAATAAAATTAATCAATTTGTAACTTAAAGTGTAGTTTGTCACCTTTTTCATGGCGGAAATTAGTGGTGAGTGTAGTTTTGACACATACATGTTTGGATAATGTTTAGTTATTTAAAGTCCAAAACTAACCAGACTGAGGAAGAGACCGGTAAACACCAATAAGCCCCAATAAATGACATCTATTTTTACATGTAACATGTAACCTAAGAGGTGAAGACAAACAATATAACAAGGACCTTTTAACTTCATATAATACAGCAACTTAAATGAGTATCTGGGCAATATACTAATTTTGGCTATTGACAAATGCTCTTCAACAATTGTGACGAGAAGGATTGCTGATATTTATTCAGCAAAACACGAAAATAAGCTATTGATTTATGCCGCTTGGTCGATAAAAATTGGTTTGTGGCTGGATGATTTTTACTAATGTTTTACGAGGGTGTCAAAAACTGGCAAAACCTGTTTTTATACGTATGAAACATCATATACAACAAATTCATGCCAACCCGGGTTCAGACATATATAGAATGAATAACACACGATGTGCTATAAATTCAGTCGAATACGTATATTGAATGTATTTTTTCAACCTTTAGCTGAATATATATCACAACTACCCGTGTAACAAATGAATGAATGTCTAAATAAAATACAACCTTGTAGACCATTATCAGCAAATGCATTTCAGCATAACAATTTATTATTGCAAATATTCACATTGTTTGTATTTCTAAAAAACGTTCATTCATTCATCTATTTCTATGTGTTTATTTCAGGTAAACATTATTTTATTGTTGTAATTGCACCTATGTTATCGTTTAAAGTGCCTTATAGTACATAATTATTATTACTCTTTCAGAATGAAATGCAGCCTAGCGTACTGACAAATAACTTCGCTACCTGACAAGTGACCTGTCATATGGTCACTATTAGTTTTAAGATACAGGGTTAAGATACACGTCACTAAGCACAGTTATTGCCCTTTCATTCCTTGTGCATATCATACCTATGACGCATTGAATACAGTGTTCACGCAAATCAAAGCAAAATGAAAATGTCTTCAATTAATAGATATAAATAAACCTAAATGTACTTCAAATGAATTAGTCGTAGCTTCCCATTTGACAATTGATATATAGATATCTCATTGCTTTACAAACATAGTAACGGGTGGGTTGAGATTTTTGTGTTTCGGGCGATTGACGCTTTACTGAAGTTGTGTTTGTGATTAACTTTTCCAGAGCTTCAGGAGACATTCTATTTATTTTAAGGTATTTATTTCAACTTACTTGACACTAAATAACCCGAGAGGCTTTTATGTTTAGTGTAAGCTGTGATGATACTATATTGATAGTGTTCTAAATAACTCTTCGGTTGAAGTATCTTAAAATGTTTATTTATTATTCTTGAAGCCATATTGCCTGTTCTAGAAAACGGCATTATTAGAGCTACAGTGTCACCTTTTTTTGGCCGATTCTAATATATCTTCCGAACGTTTTTTATTTAACCCTGTTGGTTCTAATGATCCCAGGTTTTCAATCCAAAAAGTTTCTCGTTTAGTCTATTAATTCGGTCCTGCCAATCAGAACCTGAGCTGTGTATTTGTTCAATCGGTATTAAAATATAATCACCGAGAGATGGACGGTTGTAATCAGGCAGAGAAGAGTTATCTGCGTGTACTTTTAAATGTGTATATAAAGAAGAAAGTCGATGTTTTCTTTCAATTGTAAATCTGTGGCCATTAGCTCTTATGCGAAGAGATGTACTAGTTTCGCCAACATATTGTTTATTACAGAAGTAGCATTGATAAGCATAAATAACATTTGAAGAAGAGCAATCTATATCTCCCATTATTCCAAATGTGTTTTGGGTGACAGTGCTCGTAATATTTGAGCAATCACTTATTAGATGACACGTCATGCAGTTCATAATATTGCATGGTTTTGAACCCCAACGGCTGGTAGCGTCAAGGATAAAGCATCAATCATCATCATCATCATCATTTTGGATAATACGATAAGCCTGAGGAAGTAGAGACATTATTTTAATTGCATATAATAATATAAAAATAAATTGTAACATCAACATAAAGCTAAATTGATATATTAAAATTAAATAGAGTGAAAGTAAATAGAATACGGACAACGAACTTAAAAAAACACATATTATGTTTATTTAAAAACCTTATCATTGTATCGATCACTGATGTAGGCGCGCGCGCACGACGTCATAAAGGATTGTTGTAAAAGGCTGTCACATATTGTTGATGGTCATAATGGTGATGATGATTGTGAGGCAGAAGAAGAGTAGGAGGACAACGACGACGACGATGACACACATACACGTCATTAACTATAATTCTTCCTGTAAACAACTCTCTGAAACAAACGTTTATGAGAGTATATGTGTAAAGGACATCTATGTTTATGTAACACTTTGTCTTTGGCAAACCCTTTTCGTGTCTTTCTCACGACATTATTTTAGATATATTACTACGTTTTATCCTGTTCGGGTCTATGTTTGACTGTCCTGGTTTGTCCTCAAATCTCTCGAGTTGTTTTCTTATTATTCTGACCATTTTCTTATCCCATGGATTGTCCCAGAATATAACCAGAGTCACCAAGAGGTGAAAGATTTAACTGTTAACTAACGTCCTCGGGTCATCGTATTGATCATATCATTTAACACAATTAATAATTAAAATGGGTAAAAACAAGATTGTAAGAGACAACAGACTAGTATGTAATAATCAGTTTTCAACATTTCGAATTGAATTACCAGGAGAAAATGTGGATTTTGTTTTCTGTACTCGGTACCAATATGTCTTGTGGCTCTGACCTGTATGCGATGCCATTGATGACTGAAACAACGCTAATGCAGGAAGGTATATGGATAATTTGTCCATTGCTGAGAAAATCAAAAGACGGAGGGAAAAAGAGGTTGTAAAGTTGTAAATGTAACTGAGCGCATAAAGAGATTCAAGTTTGCAGAAGACCTCGTAATATGGCTGAGAGCGGCTGGAGCTTATGTCACATATGTTTATCACACAACGGTATTGGTGTAATTTTTCCGATAGAGAATTGGATTAACTCTTTCGGTTCTTTCCGTTATATTGTGCCAAGATATTTATTCAATCGGAATATTTCAAATTTTAGGAACCGATAGGTGTGATGCTATTGGCAAAAGATGTTTTGGCTTTGATCCAGCTAACATCGGATTAACTGGAAATAGCCTCGTATTTTCCGATCCCGCTTTTGACATGGAAATGCTTGACGGTGTGTCGTGGCTGGTAAGTTGGAAATAAGTCTGGTATACACAAACAAATTATATTGAATAAATCCCTAAACATATCTAAACATGAATGATATGATTTTGCTTTATGGTGAATATTATTTTAGAAGATACTTCATGTACTACATTGTCTCTTTTAATGTGTTGACACTATTTGTCAAGTTTATGTTCCTTTACTATTGTATTGTGTGAACAGTGAAGGGAATAAATAAGTATTCTAATGATTCGGTATATCTTTGATTAGTTAATGAGGGCAGCAAAGTGTGAAGCGTATTTGATCTTACTGAACATGTGCACCTCATGGGTACCCGAGAGCTAACCTTCGCTATAAGCACCTAGTAAAAATGGTAATATTTAGATGTATCTAATACAACATAGCCATTCAAAATGTACTTTACTTGCAAGGAGAGGTAAATCAAGCATATGGGGGTTTCTTATGTTATTGATGATACATTGATGTCAAAAACCCAGAAATATTTCGTTAAAGGAAATAATATAATTCTTAGGAGCATACTGCGCCTACTAGAGTCATTTAAATGCTGGATAACCAGGCCAAACACCTAAACGGCGTCCCTCCAAAGACGCAAATAGTATATGAAATATACAGCTCTAGATAAACTTTTCTTAGAACGCGTGGACCTGGAAACATACAGTCTCCACACACAGAAAACAGAAAAGGGAACATCTCAATCGCAGCATAATATGCCTTGTGATATTTGCTGGACGGTCAAATACCTCATAAGCATACAAATCCAATAAATTCTATGACCTACTCGTCACTAACCCTTTATATAAAAACAAAACAAAATTGGTAAAAAGAAAACACGAACCTCAATAGCGTATCATACAAATCTGTATTGTTACATCATATAGTCAATCCATAAATGAGCTTCATTCTTCCTTGTTATTTCAACTGTCAATATTTATGATGATGATAACTATAATCATCATCATAATTAATATCGTCATCATCATCATCATCATTATCATCATTACCTGAAGACAATTAGAGGCGGAATACATTCGTCAGAAGATTGCCCTTCTACAATTATGCATATTTAATATTGCTGCTCGAAGATGACACGAGGGAACCTCCGTGGTCTAAATGGTAGCGCTTTGGATCACAGATCACTCACTACCAGCGGAGTTCGAATCTCGGCGTGGGCATATCTGAAGAGTGGTTAATCTTTGACTTCGCTTCATTACCTTTGGGGGTTGCTCGGCCCATTTAGACTACCATGTGTACAAACGTTGCCTTAAAGCATCAATCATCATCATCATTTTGGATAATACGATAAGCCTGAGGAAGTAGAGACATTATTTTAATTGCATATAATAATATAAAAATAAATTGTAACATCAACATAAAGCTAAATTGATATATTAAAATTAAATAGAGTGAAAGTAAATAGAATACGGACAACGAACTTAAAAAAACACATATTATGTTTATTTAAAAACCTTATCATTGTATCGATCACTGATGTAGGCGCGCGCGCACGACGTCATAAAGGATTGTTGTAAAAGGCTGTCACATATTGTTGATGGTCATAATGGTGATGATGATTGTGAGGCAGAAGAAGAGTAGGAGGACAACGACGACGACGATGACACACATACACGTCATTAACTATAATTCTTCCTGTAAACAACTCTCTGAAACAAACGTTTATGAGAGTATATGTGTAAAGGACATCTATGTTTATGTAACACTTTGTCTTTGGCAAACCCTTTTCGTGTCTTTCTCACGACATTATTTTAGATATATTACTACGTTTTATCCTGTTCGGGTCTATGTTTGACTGTCCTGGTTTGTCCTCAAATCTCTCGAGTTGTTTTCTTATTATTCTGACCATTTTCTTATCCCATGGATTGTCCCAGAATATAACCAGAGTCACCAAGAGGTGAAAGATTTAACTGTTAACTAACGTCCTCGGGTCATCGTATTGATCATATCATTTAACACAATTAATAATTAAAATGGGTAAAAACAAGATTGTAAGAGACAACAGACTAGTATGTAATAATCAGTTTTCAACATTTCGAATTGAATTACCAGGAGAAAATGTGGATTTTGTTTTCTGTACTCGGTACCAATATGTCTTGTGGCTCTGACCTGTATGCGATGCCATTGATGACTGAAACAACGCTAATGCAGGAAGGTATATGGATAATTTGTCCATTGCTGAGAAAATCAAAAGACGGAGGAAAAAGAGGTTGTAAAGTTGTAAATGTAACTGAGCGCATAAAGAGATTCAAGTTTGCAGAAGACCTCGTAATATGGCTGAGAGCGGCTGGAGCTTATGTCACATATGTTTATCACACAACGGTATTGGTGTAATTTTTCCGATAGAGAATTGGATTAACTCTTTCGGTTCTTTCCGTTAAATTGTGCCAAGATATTTATGCAATCGGAATATTTCAAATTTTAGGAACCGATAGGTGTGATGCTATTGGCAAAAGATGTTTTGGCTTTGATCCAGCTAACATCGGATTAACTGGAAATAGCCTCGTATTTTCCGATCCCGCTTTTGACATGGAAATGCTTGACGGTGTGTCGTGGCTGGTAAGTTGGAAATAGGTCTGGTATACACAAACAAATTATATTGAATAAATCCCTAAACATTATTGTGAATATTATTTTAGAAGATACTTCATGTACTAAATTGTCCCTTTTATCATTATACATCCAAAGGGTAATATTAAGAGGGATGGATGGTTCCGTTAATTTTAACCAAGGATTGAACGATTATAAATGTGGATTTGGATTACTCACAGGAGATTATTGGGCAGGTGTGTGTTTGACAATTAATAATAATAAATTAATAATAATAATTTCAAGGTCAGATATACGATGTAATTTTAAAAACGGTGTTTAACACGAATAAGAGCGTGTTAATTGTGCTATATTACAGGCAATGAACATATTAACAGACTAACAGAAGCTGAACAAACAAACCTTCTTATAGTTGATTTATTATCTTATAACGGAGAAAGATTATTTGCTGTCTACAATGGGCCCAGAATCTGATCATTATCGACTACAGCTCAGCGAATATGTAGCAAGGAGCACTGCAGGTAATAAACTAAATTACTAATACGAATACTTACATAGGTAATTACATAAATAGCTATATATTCACATACGTAGATTCCGACACAGACGCATATATACAAATATATACACATAGGCATACCCCACACCCAAATTCACACAGGCAGGCAAACGTATATATATATATATATATATATATATATATGATAAATTGAGGTATCACAACAACATGATGTTCACTACTCCTGACCGTGACAACGATAATGCAGATGACAGAAATTGTGGTCAAGTACTTAACGCCGGCTGGTGGTTTAACGGGTGTAAAGAAGTCTTGTTTACAGTTATGGTGACATCACTAAAATAAGACAAAATCGGGGCATCTTATGGAAGTCACCATGGAACGATAGCACATTTGCCAAATTTGCTCGAATGATGATACGCCCAAATTAATTTCATATCCTAAATACACGCACTCATGCTTACCTTTGATGCTTTTACTACGCCAATGCGCCATCTATGTGCGCGCACACGATGACTTACATGCGTACGCAACTGTTCAAATTGTATGCTCTTTAAATCAGTTCGTTTAGAATCAATTTCACCTCATTGTCTCTTATGGTGTCCCGCTTTTGAACAACTATTAAGTCAGGTCAATGGTGTTACAATCATAACGTGTTATACTTATAAAATGGAGCTAATATAATTATACTTGAACTAGAAAGCTACAGTAGTTTGAGTTTGACCAACAGATACTGAGGCCTCCGTCTCCACTGAATTATTTAAAATAAAGGGGGACGTTAAAAACCCCCTGAGGACGTAAAACACTCTGGCAGTGACCACCCTCAGGGTATTTCGGCTCCATCTTTCCGTACTGCTCCCCTGTGAGTGGTGGGGGAGGAGGTTTCTCAACCACTCCAACATAGAGGCTGTGCTGATTAAGCGACAACCAGGGGATTCTCCCCGAACAACAAAACCAAAACCAATCAATTTCACCTCATTGTCTCTTATGGTGTCCCGCTTTTGAACAACTATTAAGTCAGGTCAATGGTGTTACAATCATAACGTGTTATACTTATAAAATGGAGCTAATATAATTATACTTGAACTAGAAAGCTACAGTAGTTTGAGTTTGACCAACAGATAATGATAATTCTAAAGAAAAACTAAATATAATATTTTTTGACGCGACGTTTTCATCCATAATCTAGATTTAAGATTTGTGACTGATTGATACACTAAACAAAATCATGTATATATACTATGTATAGTTGTATAGGTTTAGGCTGCGTGTGCTTGAGCTAAAATTGCATGAAAACAATTCTAAATGAGAAATAATGTTTGTGGGGTATAACATGTACTGATATAAATGTAGAGGAATGCATTTGAGATATTCTATTTTTCTTTGTTTGTAATTTCTATGACTAATTTGTCCACTAGTGATGATTTGGGTTTTCACGTGTGCACTATTTATCGTCAGCTGACCTTTACACATCATATCGCTAATGTGTTATATAATAGCAAAATGAATTAACTTTGAAACAAATCAGATTTTCGCGAAAATACCACGTCGGGTCAACATGATGGAGATTTGTATAATCAGATACACGCATCGATGAAATCAGGAATGTCCGGGGTTCGGAGACGTATTCTAGGTGAGACTGGGAAGCCAGTAGGTTACTGGTTGCTATGAAGTCTTTTTTTTTTGGGGGGGGGTCTAACGCCAATCGTTTCATATCCTAAACAATGGTATATTGGATTGCATTTCGATAGCTGTGTGATGTATGTATCTTAATGAGACACCCTAACACATCAAAATTAATAAACAATTTTATGTTAAAAAATTGTTTACATCAATGTCCATATCACTGAGATCCATAAAAAAACAAGTGTGGCAGAAAACAAAATTTTCTAACAAGATTACCTAAACTACTTAAATCGATAGGTAAATTTGTTATTTAGTTCATTTATCCTCTCATAATTACTTTTTTGCCCATTAATCTAGTATTATTGTAGTAATATACTGAGAGAAAAGGCAAATAGGTCACTCGGTGTCGCTAAACGTTTTCAAAATTGTGATTGCTTCTTGGGAAGAACTGGTATGTAACTATTCATATTCTAAGATAGGTGTTTATTCAACATATCAGGTGTGTTCTGCAAATAACATGTAATACCCTTTCCTGACTATCTACTATTTGTAGAAGGCTTTCGTAAGCGAATACTAATTTTAGAAGGTATTGATGGATGCTTGTAAGTATATGCACAATAAATAGCCTAAGTTACTCTTCTGTATATGGCCATTCAAACTTTATATGTATAAAGATTTTCTTTTATATTTCATTGTCGATTAACAGCATTTGTGCTGCTTTTATCTTTTACACTTTTACCCGACTTTAAATACAAAGAATATCTGATCTAAGCGCAGTAATAAGGACGATATAGCTATACCAATGACACATACACCTCAATTAGACAGCTTAATATAACACTGAATACATTTTGTAATAATTGAACAATCCAATGTGACACGAAGTGTGCTATGTAAGACGGTGATAGTGCCATGCAGCGAGCTATAACGCATAGAGGAACCCGTAATGTGTCATAAAGAGCCGGTCACCATTAGACTGTAATACAGCGAACTATCAGTACAGCTAACATTGACATGTATAACAATAATATAGCTAATATGTAAGCTAATATCGAAACATTGCGTCCATGGCGTATAAATGCTCAGAATAAATTAATTAGGTCAGCAGACGCAGCCCTCCTTCTCTCTCTCTCTCTCTCTCTCTCTATATATATATATATATATATATATATACCAAAATGTATACATTTTTGGAAATATATTGTTATGTTTGATACCTGTCAAAAAGGCTGACTGAATCAGCTGATTGTTGACAAGACAGGGGAATTAAATGTATAAATATATCAAAAGAGTGTGTGTGTGTGTGTGTGTGTATACCATGGATGGTTGTAAACTAATTCTTCGTTTTACGACTTATATCACCGATTCATAAAATGTACTCTTCGGATTGAAAATAAGATAGGACGAAATTAATGTGTGAATGTGTCCAAAGTTTGGGCGTCAGGGGTTTTAATCGAGGAATGATTTTGTCAATTGAATTTGGAAATATATATTATTTTATCTCACGGATATGTCTTGTATATCAAGGCCATCATAGTTTAAAAGGCAAAGATTATCAATGTACCAATCCGTCATAAACATGCATTCTTGGGATCTGATGTTCTCCTCAGATTATTGATCTACGCAGACTCACTTAATTTGTTTTAATAAACAACAGCTTTGATCATAAAGAAAACATGTTTTCTGTAAATGAGGCAAGAAAAATAAACATTCCCACTTTCCGTGTTTAGTTTAAAATTTAAAAATTATCTTTGGGTTGTATTTGTCCTGAATATATTTCTTCAAAGGTAATCCTCCCTTCCTTAGTATTATCTCACTTCGGTAATAGAAATGTACCAGGAATAGGGCAGACAAAGCTCTGTAGATAAACTCCATTCTCTGTTATGTTACTTGTAAATTGCCTATGCCCAGAACTAGTAAAGTTCTATAAACATATAAACTCCAATATTACAACTCTGTGGCGGCCTATGCTCGTTATATCATGTCGTTGTTAAACTCAGTAAATATAAAAGACTGAATTATGGTCCAATATCTTGGTACTGACCTACCACTACTTACATCACCGACATATCCCGACCTACAACACTGAGCGACCACGACCTATAACACTGAGATATCACGACCTCCACCACTGACCTACCACGACTTACAACACTGACCCACCATGACCTACAACACCGAGTTATCATGATCTCCACCACTGAGCTACCACAACCTACATAACTGAGTTGCCATGATCTCTCACACTGAGCTTCCACGACCTACATCAGAACCTAGATCATTGACCTACTACAACTTACACCACTGAACTACCACGACCTATCACACTGAGCTACCATTATAAACATAATTTATACAAATGGAACTAAATATAATTTATAAATCTAAAGCTAACAACAAAATATACTTTATCGTAATTTTTTTTCGGACGCACACACAAACACACACACACACACACACAATATATATATATATATATATATTAAAGGACTGGGACAGCAGACTGGGACTGGAAATTTGAAATAGGGATTACAAACGACTAAACACGTAAAATTAAAGGCAGGATTTCTCGTCATTAAATTTAGGGTTTAAAAAAATATAGTAAGTAAGGAAATAAAATGAAGCAATAAAATCGCCGCCACTACAAGAGCAATATTATAAAATATTATATTTAATAATAAATTCTTACATACTTCAGACCCGCTCCCCCGCCTTCTCCCTCCCGCACCCCCCCCCCCCCCCACACTCACACACACACGCACGTATAAATATCAATATGTCATGAACGAATCTACTCAAATAAAACATAAAATCATCAATATCCCCTTCCTCTGAAGTATCGTCGAGTTACTTATTCAAGTTCGAGTTAGACTGTCGAGTGACCCATAGAGTAGTTTGTGGCGTGTTTTACATGTCGCTGCTAGCTAGCATGCTGATGGTTTCATTAAATTGCTACATAATGCCGCATAAACAACGACTCGGTAACTTAAAACGATCTCATTGTGCTGCTGTTTCTTCGTGACGTCACGTTTCATTATACACTCGGCACAGAGTTCTAAAGGAGCGAGGAATCTCTTTGTTTCTCCCCCAATTTAAATAATCAATCATTGAATAAATTCCACTAAACTAGGATGTGTCTGATGAATTGTTGGCATCTAAATCGGAGCTCAATACTTGTTAATTATGTCGATTTTCGTTGTTGTTTTCTGTTTTAGTGTTTGTGTTATGTCTGACACCGAGCCCCAGGTAAGCGAGTAGATTTGTTTTTCCATATAATTTATGGATTCGTTTGGGGCTTATTAGAATATTTAAAGGTTGGTGGTCGTTGAAATTAATGAAGTATCTACTGAGTTTCGTAATCAAACTTTTATCACGCCATTAATATAATATCACACTAAAACTAATTATGTCTTAATTAATTAATCTTTTGAGCAATTTATATATGGATATAATTGTTAAAAGGCTTTTGGACACCAGAATTTATCACTTCGGGTGTTTGCGACACCAATATATTTTCATTCACGAAGCCTTTTAAGATCACAATATATCAGCAATACGCAAACAATTCGGATATTGATAACTCTGTCGGATAAACGCTAGTAATCTGGTGGTCATTAAACACATACTTTAATGTGTTGACGCAAATAAATATGTAACTTCAACATTCCGGTAGCTACCTGGATATCGTGTTCTACTGGAAGATGCATCGATTATTGCATGGCCATGATTTATGTCAGTCTTCATATGTTTGTATGTTTAATATCAGTCTAGTCAAATATTGTTTATCTTATCTGCTGTCATGTTTATAGAGTATCGATTTCGTTAAGACGCTGTCTCATCACTTGAAGGTATTTTTTTAATTATATACCTTCTAATTCTAACCTTTATCTATATAAATATATATACGATAAGCTAAACTATTGTTTGCCTGCTTCAGAGATTGACAGCCAACGGAGTAAGATATATTCCTTGAAGATGACATTATTATGATGCGAGATCAAGCTGAACAGTTGTTTATTATCAATGATAAGGAGGTCAAAGGTCGCCAACGGCGCAGTGTACGCATCGATGATAGTTACCGCTGGGACTTGCCGATTAGATATAGAATAAGTAAAACTTTCAGTAAGTAATATACTAAAACAAATTGTTACTTATAGATAAGAAAGGAAAGTGTTAATGTTTGAAATGCACCCCCCCCCTACCGTATACTGACAGATATTAAACTTGTCAATCAGTGTGAGGTTGATGTAAGGATCTGACACTAGTTTGTCAGATATTTAACGACGTTTATCAAAGATATACTCGGTCTTTACATACTATATCAATAACAGTCTATTATCAGACTTTATTGTGGTATATTAAATCTGTTTGACAATATTAAAAGTAATTTATATATTTCTACGTCATTTTGAAATAAAAAACAGAGAGAAAGAATTTGCAATAAAATTAAAGAAAACTATGAAAGCTGTCACCAGCTGACGAATCTTAATTGCTAACCCCCGAAATAAAATAATCAAAAAGATTAGCTAAACCAAATTTGTTATTTAGTCAACATAGACAGGTATTGTCAGTTCTTCGGCATCAATCTGCTTCGTGTGATAATGTACCTTTCTCTAGAGTGAATGACAGGTTTGTTTTATCTGGTAAAGTACTTTACAATGGCTTTAGTCTTATTTCCAACAACGTTCCCAGATAATGTCTGCTCGTACAATGTTGTCAGCTGTTCTGTTATTATTATTCGACACACTTGGTATTTTGGTATTCGTGATGTACGTGTACACGTCATCTTGGGATTCTTGTGCAACAACTATCTCAATATGAATGATTGTAGGCTACTGTAACTCCCTATGAAATGGCATATATAACATCAATCGTCCTCAGGAACACCAGAACTCTACACCTGACAAATACTCGATACTCGAAACTATCACCGTATGACCCATTTCTTCAGATATTACATTCACTTCAGATAAAACCGCTTATTTGCGTATAGATGTTATAAATGTACCTAATAAATCATCAATGGCATCTCATCAGAGTATCTGTCTGAGCTGATGTCTACTTTAAAGTCATCCCCCAAATCATTCAATTTGTTATTACTGGAGATAGATAACTGTGTCTCGGTTTATTATGATTTAGTGTTTATTATAGGAGTCCCCCCCAAAAAAATTGTGGAAGAGGATTCTTGCTTCGTCTCTTGAAATTATTAATACTAGTATATCTATATATTATTATTATTATTATTATTATTATTATTATTATTATTATTATTATTATAATCATCATCATATTTATTATTATTATTATCATCTTCATAATTATTAAAACCACATTATATAAATGTATGGTCATAGCGCTCGATAATATCTTGTTGAACATCATATAAAAATCAGCATTCTAAATATTTTATGTAGATCTGGTACAAAACAAGATACATGGCGTGTTTCTTATCTAAAACAATTTTTTCTTATTATTCATGATGTTATCAAGGCCTCAGCGTCAGATTAGTGTCACACAAAATTCTAGTCCACGATTCTAGCTATTTCGAAATAACAAGATAACCTTTAATGGTAGCTAAAACTGGCATTTAACAAATTTCGAAAACAACGAACAAAAATATTTATCTGTCATTCCATTGAAAATGGCAATCTGTAAATAAAGTTATATTTAGGTGGGGGGAGATTTATTGTATATGTATTGTATATGTGCTATATTTTTATAATTTTAAGTTATACTTATAAAGGTCGTGTACAACATTATACTGTTTATACTATTTTGACCTAGGGAAACCATGGGAACTATAATTTATTTCAATAT
>JAODUP010000515.1:267500-302500 GCA_025642065.1 Paralvinella palmiformis | reverse complement strand
TCGTCAAATATCTGACTAGGTAGCCATGCGAGTTTAAACCCTGACAAAGTTATATAAGAAGGGTGTTTCATTTTTGACTTCGCATTGTTAGCATTAATATTATTGTTATCATGTGGCGCTGCTCATTTAGCACACCACGTGCACAGACGTAGCCATAAAACAGCAACATTTGGAGAATTTACCCGAAAACAAATAAGGAATCTGGAGCTACGGTCTAACTTCTAGCACTGATATAACATAATATCAACGTTAAAACATCATGTTATTTATATGTATTTAATCGTCATTATTTACACAGCTGCTTATCATGAGTTACAATAGGGTTTGTTATTAACAGAAAGCTGTAAGAAGAGCCGTTATCCAGCACCAATTTGTCAACATGGAGGCTATCAGAATCCAAAACGATGTTATAAATGCCACTGTCCTGAGGGTTTCGGAGGATTACGATGTCAGAGTTCAGCTTGGTACAGAAGAGGTGATATGAGTAATAACATATTATCACATATGGGGAGATTGATCTGAATTCTGTATATAATACAAATGCTGTACAAATATATGGAAACCAATTGAAATTATATTTACTTGATAAATGCTATTGTTTTATTCACCAATTACTACGATATCCTTTACGTTTTTAACATATTCACATTGTAATGTTTCGTGCCGTGTTTACATATAGGATATATGTTTACAAAACAGGTACAGCGATAATTGTTTATATCTACGATATAAACGGCTTTTACTGATTTAATTATTTATTCCTTGATATAAAGATCATACATCGATTTAATCTTGCAGCAAATTCGCCTTGCAGAAACAAACATAAATTGGGTGCGAGATATATAATTATTGCAGAAATGTCCAGTTTATGCTGCAGTTAGAGGCTAGATAGTATTTACAATGTATTTATTAAAGTATCTAGTTAAATAATATAAAAATTATATTATCGGTTTCATTTATCATAACCTTTATGCTACCAATAGTACGAAAGGATTCCTTTTTTGTATTTAGATAGATAACTGTCAATCATGTTCAAAAATAAACTTGATTGTTTAGCAAGAATATTTGGGACGCCGCTTCTTAATAGCGTCACAGATAGCAATAATTAAGTGGTCGAGATGAAAAATTTGCATAATAATATATATTTCCGATCTCATTAAGAGGAAATTATTTCTAATGAGACATCCATGTGAATTTTACGACCATTAGTTTAGTGAAAATTACATTTTACTCTGTAATTTAATGCTGTATATATGCTAATCTCTTGTGTGTTTAATGTTTTTTGTTATCATGCAATGCAGATTATATTGTAAAATGTCACAAACTGGACAATGAATTATATTTAACTTTCAGCTAGATGTGGTGGTCAATTAGAGCTTACAGCCAATAGTTATCAAGCGATTTGGTCTCCGGGATATATGGAGGGAGTAGGCTATAGAATAGGGACACAGTGTAACTGGATCATCAGAGTATGATAAATTAACAAATATGTGACTGAAAATAATATATTGATCTGTTTAATTAATTGGTTTATTAATAAATTTGTCACTTTGTTTACTTAATTATTGATTAATCAACTCCCTTATTGATTGACTTACTGACTGACTGACTACTGACTGACTGACTGATTGAGTCAGTGAGTCAGTGAGTGAGCGAGTCAGTGAGTCAGTGAGTCAGTCAGTGAGTCAGTCAGTCAGTCAGTCAGTCAGTATGTCTGTCTGTCAGTCTGTCAGTCGTTAGTGAATCAGTGAATCATTAACCTATTTGTCAAACGTAAAACAGTTCAGATGTTGTTTTTTTTCTAATCCCCTCCGACCCATACTACTTGATCAGGTACCTCCAGGTTATCGTGTAGCCCTTCGATTTCACGGAGAGTTCTCGATACCTGATGAGACCGAGGCTACCTGTAATAGTTGGATAGAGGTTAAGCCAATAGCTGATTTTGGTATCCCAGGTTACAGGTAAATAAATAAAAGCTTCTTATCAACCATTAACATATTAAATGTTATAATGTGGTTCTTACGGAGATAAGTGACTAATGAAGACAACCAGCTGTTCAATAGCATACACGATTTATGGTTTATATTTTCATTATTATAATTATTAGAAGGAAAGGTAGTAGTAGTAGTAGTAGTAGTAGTAGTAATAGTAGTGGTAGTAGTAGTAGTAGTAGTAGTAGTAGTAGTAATAGTAGCAGCAGCAGTTGTTGTGGTACATTAATAGCAGCAGTATTGATATTACTGTCTTTGCAAAGATAATACTAACTCATAGTAATAATAATAATAATAATAATAATAATAATAATAATAATATTTTTATTATTATTATTATTATTATTATTATTAAAGACGTGCATATTTCACAAAACGTATCACGAATGCATTTCAAATATTGAGAATATCTTTATAGATTTTGTGGTGTTAAGACACCTCGCGGTCTGTATTTATCTGAGAAAGAGGAGTTAGCTGTGGTATTTAGAGTTCCCATGAAGAGGGATATCAAAGTTGGAAGAGGATTCTTTGCTCAGATCTTCAGAGGTAATATTTACCTGTACATTGAAATATTCTCTCTCTCCAATAAATATGTTATATATATATATATATATTATATATATATATATATATATATATATATATATATATATATATATATATATATATATATGGCTATTTATATATATATCTATCTAGCTCTATCTGTTTATCTAACTATTTATCTATTCGTTTATCTAGCTAGCTAGCAACCAATAAATTTATTTCCCCAACATGCTGCATACATATATACTCTCTCTACAAGCGGCACCCGATTTCTATCTATCTATCTATGTATCTATATATTCTCTTTGCAATTGACACACCCACACATATACACATATACACACACACACATACATACACGCATACACACACATAGATGCAAAATCCCTCATAAACACAAATGAATTAATGCAGAATTTTTTTTATGAACAGAAGAATTCACATTATAATAAAACAACGCATTCCATTTTAACCAATTGTTGGTGTCACCTTTCAGTGCCAGGTACCAGAAACCGACGTCCATTGTCATCAGCTGTAACTAAACAATAGATGATAAACACTAATTGGTGATTTAATGTAATCAACAGGTGTACACTACCTCCTACTGGTATCGCATGTAAACAAAGATACTAGATCTACAGTAAATAATACATATATCACAAATTAGTCGAGTTCTTACATTAAAATGTGACTTGTAAGATGTAAATAGACTTATGAAGTTATTAAATAAAACAATATATTTCGTATTGTTAAAATATTATTAACCTAAATACGTAATATTGTTGTGAGTGGATGAGTGAGTGAGTGAGTGAGTGAGTGAGATATTGAGCCAGTGAGTTAGTGAGTCAGTGACTGAGTCAGTGAGTGAGTCAATGAGTGGATATTTTATCCTGGTCACTGGTCATAACTGGGCTCTATTACCGAAGGGCGCCACCATTGGAAGGCACCCATAAAGACTCGATATTATATATATATATATATATATATATATATATATATATATATATATATATATATATATATAATGTGTGTGTGTGTGTGTAGGGGGAGGAGGGGCACTATTATTCTCATTTATTTAACATTATCAGACCATTTACTAGATTTTTTTTAATTTTGTCTTTATAAAGTGTATGTGTTTCATGCGTATCAATAAATATTAATACGCGAATATCTTCTGCGGGTAGCTTGTATTCTGTGTAACGTTGTACTGCTTGGTTTTATATATATATATATATATATATATATATATATATATAGTGTGTGTGTGTGTGGGCGCGCGCGTGAAACTAACTTGTAGCCTTACTGCACCTGAATTTCTAGTAAAATATTTTAACGCTAGACCTGTTGTTCTGACACTAGACCGAGTGAACACAAACGTTACGAAGATCAGACCCCATGAAAGTTAAACAAATACCATTTAAATAAAGTCATCCACTTTTACCATACAAATGACTTCTCAAGTGAAAGAAAAATAATTAATTTAAATTTCAAACCCTTATTTACGTTAGCAGGTAATCTATCATAATAATGCAGTCATAACCAGTTGTTACATTTTACGTATTCACACTTTTTGTACCACTTCATCCACTGTTATTTTCATATTCATATTCAATTAGACACTGTTAGTTCAACTGTTTGAAGTCTAACCCTTTCATTTTGCCTTACTATCCATGAATCCAGTCTACTCTTACGTTTGCTGCCCTTTAACCATTTTTGAATTGCAGGATCTGTGTCAAACTTATCAAAAGCCGGACATATCAACTGAATATCATTTAGTGCCGTATTTTAATCAAGAGTTTAATCAAGAGATAAAGAACTGGATTAATCTGGTTTCGTTTCTGATGTTATATAGGCGAATTAAATTATAAGTAGACCTAGTTCATAAATTAAAAAACAAAAAAAATGCAATTAATAATGTATGGTTCATATTTATGTCGTCCTGCTTCAGCTTGCCTTCTATACAAATTTGACTTTATCATGTCCTATTCTGTCAAAGCATCATCAATCTTAACATCTCTGTTTCCAAAATCAATCCTATCATTGTTGTCATGTGGTGGCCAAGCAGTAAAATCTACAATTCTTGTGGCTTCCACAACGCCCTGTTTTTTAGGGTCAGCAAATCTGCCTTTAAATGCACATATTATTATCTTGGTGTAAAATATATTGATTTAAAAAGTGTAAAAACTTTTAATATGCGCCAAAACTGACAATGGTTCCATAAACGTCATATACACGTACGCAGGTACGCGGAATTTCTCTCAGGGCAGCATTAAATATCCTTATATGGAATTATCGTGGATATTCGGTACTCTCCTATCTTTGGCCAGGCAAATGCTGTCATTCAAAAGTTGTTTGTGATGCCACCACTCTCTATATGCATCCACCGAGGATGCGTGCATATTATGTTGCATAATTAATAATTCACATAACTGCCAGCTCAAGGTAATCCACGAAACACAAAACTTAGTGTGACGTTTCTACCCACCATTAGAACAAAACTAATTCCCATTTTACAAAACTGAAAAGGATATTGGCCACTAAAGAATTTCTTTAACCACCACACATGCCCGTGTAAGCCCACTTTTCCATGCATGACATCGGTTACTCGTTTTACGCAGCAGATACGTGGTCAGGATATCAACGAGCAATAACCTGTTCAGTGTATCTGAAAACTCGGATTTATCGGCAATTTTCTTTATTTGTCGACTTTCCAGCATAGTATCAAAATGATGAACACGGTGCTTACCTATGCAGATAGCTTCAAGTTAGACATCGTACCAATTTTCGAGTTCCTTTGCGCTTCGTTTTTTTTTTGAGGGGGGGGTATTCTGCTTGAGATCTAGTTGATGGTTTGTCAACTTTAAATTTCGGTACACTTGGCTCCTTCACTCCTTTTACAAATCGCCATATTTTTACAAACACGAATACCGGAAAAATACGACAAGAATTGAAAGAGAAAAAAAGCTGAAATTACCACTAACGGATGTTAGCGTGTACAACATTTGTCTTCGCTCGAAAGAGTCATTTACATATTCAGATAATTGGTCATTCGGATATATATATATATATATATATATATATATATATATATATATGAGAGAGTGTATGTGTGTGTGTGTGTGTTGTGTGTGTGTGTTTGTGTTTGTGTGTGTGTGTGTGTGTGTGTGTGTGTATGTGTTGGGGGGTGTGTGTGTGTGTGTGCGTGTGCGTGAGTGTGTGTGTGTGTTTGCCGAAAGGTATCCACTTGGATTATTAATTATAATGCACGGTTGATTACATGATTAAAACACGATAGCCGTATTTGTTATTAAGACACCAGTTAGATCTCAACCTCATAAAATGTCAGATGATAATGTATAATATAATATATGTGATTGGCATAGTGTCATCAAACATGAAATTGGTAGGACATTTTTAGCCTTTTCTACGATATAATTTACACTAGAAATTGTTTTGCAAATGTGGTCTATGAGACATTTCCAAGAAGTTGTTTCGTCTATATTTATTCCAATGAATTTGAATGATTTACTATTTAAATTATTACCTATTCGTTCAATAATTTGCTCATTTATCTTTAAACTCGGTTCGTAATCCATAGTCTGGGCTATTTGTGGTCTAAATAAGATATACTTCATCTTTTATGTATTTAGACATAATTTATTTGCTCTAAGCCATTGATTTAATCTTTCAAGTTCTAAAAGCATTCCATTATAAGCAATCCATATATTTTGTGATGAGTAGCTGACAGTTGTGTCACATGCAAAACATAATATGGATAATGTACTTGAGTTGTTAATGTCGTTGGTGTAGATTAGGAATAAATATCTCCATAAATTGTTTTCTGTCTGACAAATAACTTTTAAACCACAGTTGTGCAACACTCGGTATACCAATATTGTCTATTTTTTTAATTAAAATTTCATTACTAATGGTGTCGAATGCCTTGCTCAGATCCAAAAATAAGGATATCGTTATATGTTTCTTTGGTTTGTCATTTTCTTGGACAATCTGTCATTCGAGTATTTTAAAATAGACAGAAAGAATACTCATTGGGCGATCATTTGTGAGTAATGTTCGATCACCACTTTTAAAAATTGGGATGACTTTACCGATCTTCATATTTTGCGGTACAACTCCGGTGGCGAGGGATAGGTTTATTATGTGTGTTAGTGGGACTACTGTGTTTTGAATCGATGTATTCATAAGAGTGGATGAAATGTTATTATTATCAAGACTCCGTTTACATTTAATTTTGGAAGCTACCTCTATTAAATCAGCGGGAGTTACCAGATCTAGAAATATGCTTGTTTTTTTTTTTAATTTTTTTAAAGTAGTGTGAGAATGAGTGTTGTGATACAGGAACATTTTCGCTTATGTCTTATCCAATATTAGGGAAAAAGTATTAAATATTTCAGCAATTTGTAGTTTATCCTTTATCGTGTTATTGTTGTGTTTAAAACGATCCGGTAGGGGAACCTGATTGTTGTGTTGATTTATTGCTGATCTGAGTACAGACCAAGTATGTTTCACGTTGTTGTCTGCAACCTGTAATTGTTCATTGAAATATGTAGCTTTTGATGATACTTGTTGTAAACTGAATAGAACGTTTTGTATTTAATAATAGAATAGTCCTTTGGGTTTCTGAGGTTTTCTTCAGTAGGCTGGCCTTAGATATTGATGATTTGATCAGTCCCTTCGTCATCCAAGGCAATCGTTTCACATATCTTTTCGGCATTCTAACATGTTTAAGTGGAAATGCTATTTCGTATGCTTTCGTGAATGCATTATATCCTCCATCAAGTAAGTTTCTTTGTTTTCTGCCGCCAAAAGTTACTATAAATCGTTCATTGTTTGTATAAATATGTCTATGTCTGCATTTGGGTAGGAGTTGGGCCGATATACTGTCTTTACAATTAGTTTTGTATGACCCATATTTAGTTCTAAAAAGATCGATTCAAATATATTTAACATAAATATACACAAATCATGTCTTTTCTTGTATTTTAAGGTATCTCTGATATATACGCCAACTCCGCTTTTTGAGCTGTTTGAATTTGTAATCGTTGCAAACTCCAGTGGATGGTAGCCAGCTAGTAAGTACGTAATTTCATTTCAAATGCTATATAACAATAACATTAAATACGTAATTACAGATATATCAACAACCGCAATATTTGTGGTATAGTACAAAGGTCAATGAAGATCTGTGTCTAACGATCGTTATCTGTCTAATATTTATAGTAATCGCATAAATAAGGTTGTACACACCATGTAAAATCGTTAGCAAATGACAAGCAAAATTCAAACAAGATTCAAAATGTGGAGGTTTATTGCAGGTAGCAGAACCAGCTTTTCCATATTGGTTTAGGAAATACTTCTTCAAACAGTAATTGTAAGAGGATACTGATTTAGCCTATTTGACATATTGAGGCAATTCGAGCCATAGTTTGGGACAACGATTAAGGAAACTTCGCATAATATAATATAATTTTGTCAATGGAAGATGAAAGTAATTTTTCTGCCAAGTAGCGTAGCTGTGTACATCATCAATTGTGGAAAAGATTGTAAGCATTGGCTGTGGCAGTGTGTCCAGTGTAATGCTATGCATCAGCTTTCCAAGTTGGATATTAATAGACACCGACCTTCAGATATATTAAAAAGGTCAGTTACTCTTATTTTACATCAAAGCCACCTATATTGCTACCCATATCATAAAGGATGTTATAAAACCAAAATCCCAATATGCTCCATATCCTTGATAATTGAGACAGAATAACGAAATATTACCTTGCGATGGAAAGTGATCAGTATGTGGCTCTCAATAATACCAAACATATTAACAAATATCAGGCCTTTTTTAAATAATAATCTCCCTCATATCTTTAAATGGTTAATTATCAAGTATTACATTTTATTAAACATAAAGAATAACAATACATTTATTTGAATAATTAAAGCCTTTAATTTATTAATGGGAAGAAAATTAATAAATTTAAATAATTCGAGGCGATTTTGTCTTGAGTAGATTTTGTCCTGAGGTGATATTGCCCGATGCAATTATATCCTCGGGGAAATATGTCCTAGATTCATATAGTATAACCTGATTTAGACGATATATCGTCTATCCGGATTGTCCATCAGCCGGTAAATATCTTTGTTCTTAATGGAGACTTATCTATAGAATTAAAAACATATTTTCTTTCCATAATCAGGTCTTTCATGTCTTCGTTACTTGCCATATATTTGTTACTGACACTTTCTTAACGTGTTTTCTTCTATTAGTTTCGATATATTCGGTATTTCCACTTTTTTAACTTCTTTTTCCTCTTTAGTTAAATAATTTTCTGTATCTTCGTCTTTATCACTTTTGATTCGTCTTGTTTATACCGGCTTCTTCACTTCAATTTTCGTGTGCGTCTGTCCGTCCGTCCGTGTGTGTGTGTGTGTGTGTGTGTGGGTGTGTGGGTGTGTTTTTTTAGGGTACATATAAAGAGGCAACAGGCACTGAGCATCAACATATCTAAACATCCTTCGAGACCTACCTCCATAAATCTAAATACAAATACAAATACAACTATACATACATTAATATATATAAAAATGTTCCATACCTCCACATATTGATAGATGTATGTGTATACCTAAGCATGTGTCTGGTCTACTCATCAGCCTGTGGGAACCAGCTAATTCGCTTTTCGTACGTTTTAGCTGTGTATTATAAGGCACAGGCTCAGATAATCTCGAACCGTGAATTCAAACTCTGGTCGTTTCTTCAGGGGACTGAATCCAGAGTGGCGACTTTTCTTGCTGAGACATGTGTAATGTCTCACCAGTCCCTAAGCCGCCAAGCAAAAACAAAAAGCGAATCACCTACAGCCGTGGAGTTTGGGAGTAGAACACCCAAGTCAGATCACGGCAGTTGTGAGAATGTTTAGATTAATTATCTAAGCAGCCCTATGTATAGCTATTTTTTAATTGCTGTATCTTTCTTCAAAGCAATACTATATAAACCATATAACCCAATTGTCACTGTCTTCAAAGATCAGTTTTTACAACGGGCAGGCGTCATGAAGCGACTACCATTAAAACTGTTTATCTTAATTGCTATTAAAAGACTGACATCTGCCCTGAAGCAGACCGTAATAGCGCATCATAGCTTCCGTACTGTTTGAATTATTTTCAAACTGACCTAATTTATGCTATTCTAACTATTGTAGTTCTTAAATATTATTTATGACAAGCATATTAGAGCTAATCTTGAATGTCAAAGTACAAACTGGACATAACTGGACCTAGGAAAGATAATTCTATTCCCACAAACAACTAAGGTGAATTATATATACAACTAAACTTGTTATATAAAACACACAAACCACACGAGCTGTGTCCAATGCCACCGCTCGAGATGCGATGCAATGTTTCTATTCCTGAGTCAGGAGTACTTTAACCAGGCCAAACACTTAAACGGCTTGCCTCCAAAGACGCAAATAGTGCACGGAATATACAGCTCTAGATCAACTTTTCTTAGAATGCGTGGACCTGGAAACATACAGTCTCCACACACAGAAAAGGAACATCTCAACCGAAGCATAGTATGCCTTGTGATATTTGCTGGAGGGTGAAATACCTCATAAGCATACAAATCCAATAAATTCTATGACCTAGTCGTCGTTAACCCTGTATATCAAATATTATAAATAGGTAAAAAGATCATTGCGCAGCGATATGGGGTTAAATATCACTTGTGTGCTGATGACACACAGCTGTATATATCACTGGATCCTGACAATGAGTTAAATTTCTCCTCTTCATTGAAAAATTTAGAACATTGTATTGCCGATATTCGGCTATGGATGACTCAAAATCTTCTAAAGCTAAATGATAATAAAACAAATATTTTATATTTGGCATCACCACATTGTGTTAAATCCATAAAGACACCAGCATTACAGATCGGTGCATCTTCGATTACCCCTAATGGGTCAGTAAAAAATCTAGTGGTTATTTTTGACCAATGTATTAACATGCATGAACATGTCACATCAGTATTCCGAGCTGCCTAATACCATCTTAAGAACATCCACTGTTTAAAAGCATTCTTGACACAAGAATCACTTGTAACTGTAGTTCATGCCTTTGTTACATCTCGTATAGACTATTGTAACTCCCTGTTATATGGCATATCTGATTATAACATTAATCGCCTTCAGCGAATTCAGAATAGTGCTGCTCGCATTGTAACAAATACTAGAAAATATGATCATATCACCCCAATTCTTCAAAAAACTACATTGGCTACCTGTTAGACAGCGTATCCATTTTAAGATTCTGTTAATAACTTATAAATCTATTAATGATATGGCGCCAGAATCCCTGTGTGAACTGGTGTCCATTAGAAAGTCATCCCGAAAACTCAGGTCATCCAGTCAGGTACTAGTGCAGGTGGCAGTGTCTGGACTCAAGTTATATAGGGATTGTACGCTTAGTGTTGCAGCCCCCACTTTGTGGAATAGGTTGTCGGCAAATATTAGAAATGTGTGGTCTCTTAAAAATTTCAAATATGTTCAAAAAACACACCCGTTCAAGGTCGCTTTCACAGATAAATAATTATTATCTTTTAAATCACTTACAGGGTTTTTACAGACATATTATTTGGGGTAATATTATGTTACATATTATTTGTACAGCGCCTTTGAATTGCTCCTACTAGCAAGGGTGCTTTATTAAATATACATTATTATTATTAGTCACCAATCTTGTTTTCCTGTCGGATAATTGTTGTATTGTTTCTGTAATGATCCATATATCCTCTTCAGATTTCTTCTAGCGACCTTCAGCTTCGAAAAACTTTTTATTGAATATGCGGAAAGACCTTTGCAACACATTGATTGGACCTTTTTATTTATAATTTTCACTGACCTAATTTTTGACTCGAAATGTTCTGCTTTTAATAAGGTTGAAAAAATACGTAGTTAATACTGTCATTATTTGGTCCAAATCATCGACTTAAATTCAAAATTATTTATTTCTGGTGCACTATACTATTAGCTAAGCGCTTGATTGTAATCATAATGACCTTAATCGCCATAAGTATTAATCCTAAAATTAAAACTTAATTGTTTTACATAATTAAGTTCAGGTCGGATTACATATGGCTTATTAATGATACAACATAATATGTACCAAAGCTCAGTCCTCGCATACAGAGAGTGGTGACGTCATACACACATACATACATTTATACAGGGGGAAAGAGAGAGAGAGAGAGAGAGAGAGAGAGAGAGAGAATGTTGATGGTGTAAATATATAATTCTGATATGCAGAAATTGTACTATCTATTAATCCATCGATCATAATTTGTTAAGAAGCTATGTTCGGTCATAGCCGAATTGTGTTAAATGTTGTTTTAAAACGTTATTTTTTGAATGCCGACATATTCCATGGGAGCAGCCATCTTTCGAGCTCTTCTTAATGGAGGTGCTGATATGACATTTTCAGTCCTATGCACACAGTAAGCTCTGGGGCTATTTCACTACCGGACCCATTCGTCAGCAAACACTAATTTTCCTAAACCTATTCTCCACAGATGGTTATACCTATTCTCCACAGATGGTTAGACCTATTCTCCATATATGGTTGGAGCTATTCTCCACATATGGTTGGACCTATTCTCCACAGATGGTTGGAACTATTCTCCACATATGGTTGGACCTATTCTCCACAGATGGTTGGACCTATTCTCCATAGTTGGCTGGGCCTATTCTCCACAGATGTTTGGACCTATTCTCCATAGTTGGTTGGGCCTATTCTCCACTGATGGTTAGACCTATTCTCCACAGATGGTTGGACCTATTCTCCACATATGGTTGGACCTATTCTCCACAGATGGTTGGAACTATTTTCCACAGATGGTTGGAACTATTCTCCACAGATGGTTGGATCTATTCTCCACAGATGGTTGGAACTATTCTCCACAGATGGTTGGAACTATTCTCCACATATGGTTGGAACTATTCTCCACAAATGGTTGGACTTATTCTCCACAGATGGTTGGACTTATTCTCCACAGTTGTTTGGGCCAATTCCCCACAGATGGTTGGACCTATTCTCCACAGATGGTTGGACACCTATTCTCCACAGATGGTTGGAGCTATTCAACGCTCACAATCGCAATAAAGTACATTGTGAGAGTTATTGTTAAGTACCAAATGATGTGAAGCATGGGATACAGTTAATGTTTAGTAATAATACAGTTCTGATAAACTGAACAAATCTATTCACAGTAATTACTCTTATTTACAGCTGGAATAAAGAATTCTATATTTTGGAGGAGAATAAAATTATCAGAAGAATCATTATAAGCTTAAGGTTCACATATTAGAAGGTGCTCTGGATAACCGATCGCATTGTCTATCTATTCAAAATTGCTTCACTTCTAGATCAGTGTTGTACTCCAAACAAATTCCCAGTAATCCATACTATCCACCGTGTCATTCACTCTTGATAAGAAATGAATAAAGTAGGCATTTTGTGGATGATAACTGATAGTCCTTGGTTTTATAGCTCATCACATTATCATTGAGCTATAACTAACAATCGAATATGTGAATGTGTTAATGATATTGTGAGGTGAATTGCTTACTTTTGGTTGTAACATTTTCTTAGTTAAATTGGTGGTATCACTGGATCTGTTTAATAAGGAAGACAAAGTCCTACAAGAGATTATTATACTTTATTATAATGTTGTTAGTATTATATATGTATGTTTAAATATACGTCTGTCTCTCTGTGTGTGTGTGTGTGTTTTTTTTTTTAGGTGTGTATAATAAGGCACAGGCACAGAGAATCTCGAACCGTGAATTCAAACTCTGGACGTTTCTTCAGGGGACTGAATCCAGAGTGGCGACTTTTCTTGCTGAGACATGTGTAATGTCTCACCAGTCCCTAAGCCGCCAAGCAAAAACAAAAAGCGAATCACCTACAGCCGTGGAGTTTGGGAGTAGAACACCCATGTCAGATCACGGCAGTAGTGAGAATGTTTAGATTAATTATCTAAGCAGCCCTATTTATAGCTATTTTTTAATTGCTGTATCTTTCTTCAAAGCAATACTATATAAACCATATAACCCAATTGTCACTGTCTTCAAAGATCAGTTTTTACAACGGGCAGGCGTCATGAAGCGACTACTATTAAAACTGTTTATCTTAATTGCTATTAAAAGATTGACATCTGCGCTGAAGCAGACCGTAATAGCGCGTCATAGCTTCCGTACTGTTTGAACTATGCTATCATTTTCAAACCTGACCTAACGTCTGCTATTGTAGTTCTTATATGTTATTTATGACAAGCAGATTAGAGCTAATCTTGAATCTCATAGTACAAACTGGACATAACTGGACCTAGGAAAGATAATTCTATTCCCACATACAACCAAGGTGAATTATATAAGTTGTTATATAAAACCCACCAACCGCGCGAGCTGTGTCCAATGCCACTGCTCGAGATGCGATGCAGTGTTTCTATTCCTGAGTCAGGAGTACATGCTTTAAGAGCGTACTGTGTCTGCTACAGTCATTTAAATGCTGGATAACCAGGCCAAACATCTAAACGGCGTGCCTCCAAAGACGCAAATAGTGCACGGAATATACAGCTCTAGATCAACTTTTCTTGAATGCAGAGACCGGGAAATATGGTCTCCACGCATAGAAAACGGAACTTTCTCAACCGCAGCATAATATGCCTTGTGATATTTGCTGGAGGGTCAAATACCTCATAAACATACAAATCCAATAAATACTATGACCTACTCGTCACTATTACATCGGCGCTTTAGCAGACCGTTATGGCAGAATTGCCCTTCTATATATTAACATTTTCAAATCATACCTAATGTCTGCTATACAAACTATAAGTATAATATAGGGTTTTATTAATGACAAGAAGACTAAAGTTAGCCTTGAATGTCATAGTACAGACTGGACATAACTGGACCTAGGAAAGATAATTCTATTCCCACAAACAACTAAGGTGAATTATATATACAACTAAACTTGTTATATAAAACACACCAACCACACGAGCTGTGTCCAATGCCACCGCTCGAGATGCGATGCAGTGTTTCTATTCCTGAGTCAGGAGTACATGCTTTAAGAGCGTACTGTGTCTGCTACAGTCATTTAAATGCTGGATAACCAGGCCAAACACTTAAACGGCGTGCCTCCAAAGACGCAAATAGTGCACGGAATATACAGCTCTAGATCAACTTTTCTTAGAACGCATGGACCTGGAAACATACAGTCTCCACGCACAGAAAAAGGAACATCTTAACCGCAGCATAATATGCCTTGTGATATTTGCTGGAGGGTCAAATACCTCATAAGCATACAAATCCAATACATTCTATGACCTACTCGTCACTAACCCGTTATATCAAATAAAACAAAATTGGTAAAAAGAAAACACGAACCTCAATCTTGGGATCATTGCGCAGCGATATGGGGTTAAATATCACTTGTGTGCTGATGACACACAGCTGTATATATCACTGGATCCTGACAATGAGTTAAATTTCTCCTCTTCATTGAAAAATTTAGAACATTGTATTGCCGATATTCGGCTATGGATGACTCAAAATCTTCTAAAGCTAAATGATAATAAAACAAATATTTTATATTTGGCATCACCACATTGTGTTAAATCCATAAAGACACCAGCATTACAGATCGGTGCATCTTCGATTACCCCTAATGGGTCAGTAAAAAATCTAGTGGTTATTTTTGACCAATGTATTAACATGCATGAACATGTCACATCAGTATTCCGAGCTGCCTAATACCATCTTAAGAACATCCACTGTTTAAAAGCATTCTTGACACAAGAATCACTTGTAACTGAAGTTCATGCCTTTGTTACATCTCGTATAGACTATTGTAACTCCCCTGTTATATGGCATATCTGATTATAACATTAATCGCCTTCAGCGAATTCAGAATAGTGCTGCTCGCATTGTAACAAATACTAGAAAATATGATCATATCACCCCAATTCTTCAAAAACTACATTGGCTACCTGTTAGACAGCGTATCCATTTTAAGATTCTGTTAATAACTTATAAATCTATTAATGATATGGCGCCAGAATCCCTGTGTGAACTGGTGTCCATTAGAAAGTCATCCCGAAAACTCAGGTCATCCAGTCAGGTACTAGTGCAGGTGGCAGTGTCTGGACTCAAGTTATATAGGGATTGTACGCTTAGTGTTGCAGCCCCCACTTTGTGGAATAGGTTGTCGGCAAATATTAGAAATGTGTGGTCTCTTAAACATTTCAAATATGTTCAAAAAACACACCCGTTCAAGGTCGCTTTCACAGATAAATAATTATTATCTTTTAAATCACTTACAGGGTTTTTACAGACATATTATTTGGGGTAATATTATGTTACATATTATTTGTACAGCGCCTTTGAATTGCTCCTACTAGCAAGGGTGCTTTATTAAATATACATTATTATTATTAGTCACCAATCTTGTTTTCCTGTCGGATAATTGTTGTATTGTTTCTGGAATGATCCATATATCCTCTTCAGATTTCTTCTAGCGACCTTCAGCTTCGAAAAACTTTTTATTGAATATGCGGAAAGACCTTTGCAACACATTGATTGGACCTTTTTATTTATAATTTTCACTGACCTAATTTTTGACTCGAAATGTTCTGCTTTTAATAAGGTTGAAAAAATACGTAGTTAATACTGTCATTATTTGGTCCAAATCATCGACTTAAATTCAAAATTATTTATTTCTGGTGCACTATACTATTAGCTAAGCGCTTGATTGTAATCATAATGACCTTAATCGCCATAAGTATTAATCCTAAAATTAAAACTTAATTGTTATACATAATTAAGTTCAGGTCGGATTACATATGGCTTATTAATGATACAACATAATATGTACCAAAGCTCAGTCCTCGCATACAGAGAGTGGTGACGTCATACACACATACATACATTTATACAGGGGGAAAGAGAGAGAGAGAGAGAGAGAGAGAGAGAGAATGTTGATGGTGTAAATATATAATTCTGATATGCAGAAATTGTACTATATATTAATCCATCGATCATAATTTGTTAAGAAGCTATGTTCGGTCATAGCCGAATTGTGTTAAATGTTGTTTTAAAACGTTATGTTTTGAATGCCGACATATTCCATGGGAGCAGCCATCTTTCGAGCTCTTCTTAATGGAGGTGCTGATATGACATTTTCAGTCCTATGCACACAGTAAGCTCTGGGGCTATTTCACTACCGGACCCATTCGTCAGCAAACACTAATTTTCCTTAACCTATTCTCCACAGATGGTTATACCTATTCTCCACAGATGGTTAGACCTATTCTCCATATATGGTTGGAGCTATTCTCCACATATGGTTGGACCTATTCTCCACAGATGGTTGGAACTATTCTCCACATATGGTTGGACCTATTCTCCACAGATGGTTGGACCTATTCTCCATAGTTGGCTGGGCCTATTCTCCACAGATGTTTGGACCTATTCTCCATAGTTGGTTGGGCCTATTCTCCACTGATGGTTAGACCTATTCTCCACAGATGGTTGGAACTATTCTCCACAGATGGTTGGAACTATTCTCCACAGATGGTTGGAACTATTCTCCACATATGGTTGGAACTATTCTCCACAAATGGTTGGACTTATTCTCCACAGTTGTTTGGGCCAATTCCCCACAGATGGTTGGACCTATTCTCCACAGATGGTTGGACACCTATTCTCCACAGATGGTTGGAGCTATTCAACGCTCACAATCGCAATAAAGTACATTGTGAGAGTTATTGTTAAGTACCAAATGATGTGAAGCATGGGATACAGTTAATGTTTAGTAATAATACAGTTCTGATAAACTGAACAAATCTATTCACAGTAATTACTCTTATTTACAGCTGGAATAAAGAATTCTATATTTTGGAGGAGAATAAAATTATCAGAAGAATCATTATAAGCTTAAGGTTCACATATTAGAAGGTGCTCTGGATAACCGATCGCATTATCTATCTATTCAAAATTGCTTCACTTCTAGATCAGTGTTGTACTCCAAACAAATTCCCAGTAATCCATACTATCCACCGTGTCATTCACTCTTGATAAGAAATGAATAAAGTAGGCATTTTGTGGATGATAACTGATAGTCCTTGGTTTTATAGCTCATCACATTATCATTGAGCTATAACTAACAATCGAATATGTGAATGTGTTAATGATATTGTGAGGTGAATTGCTTACTTTTGGTTGTAACATTTTCTTAGTTAAATTGGTGGTATCACTGGATCTGTTTAATAAGGAAGACAAAGTCCTACAAGAGATTATTATACTTTATTATAATGTTGTTAGTATTATATATGTATGTTTAAATATACGTCTGTCTCTCTGTGTGTTGTGTTTTGTGTTTGTGTTTTGTGTGTGTGTGTTTGTGTGTGTTTGTGTGTGTGTTTTTGTGTGTGTGTGTGTGTGTGTGTGTGTGTGTGTGTGTGTGTGTGTGTGTGTGTGTGTGTGTGTGTGTGTGTGTGTGTGTGTGTGATGTACAAAATTCATTCGTTTGCACAAATCTGTCCTAACAGGTTAACATTTATATTACTATGATGGCTAAAAACTATACATAACAAAACGGTTCATCATAAACGTACCTAGTTAATGGTATAGCTATAACATTAGTTTGATTTTAGAGTATGAACTGTCTTTTGCCATTACTAAGTTATATTTATACACAATAAGTATTTATTTCTGTATCCGATAACCTTAAAATGAATCGGATAATAACATAAAATACCAGATACATCAGTCGATTAACAGTAAAGTCGGTGGTACACTAACCAAGTACATATGATAATTTACTGCGAGTACACGGACAAGGCGGAATTAGCGTCAAGGACAGTATTATCATATGTTAGTGTGATATATTTATGTAGATGATTACTGCTGCTGCATCATCTTATTGTAAACATCTGGATCTAGTAATCCAAGATAATTATTATTAGAATATGGATAAGATGGTATTCAATCTGACGTACGTTTTCTGATATTATGTTTATTTGACGTCGGTTAAATATCGACAATATTTCAGAGACGAGTTTGACATACAACATCAGATGAAGATTCGTTTGATTTGGAATTATCGTGTCCAGGATTAGCGATGCCATTTTCGACGCTAATGTCCATATCCGTTAAAATTTCTTTACTGTCAGGATAAACTGGTTCGTCTTCCTGCAAATGATAACATTATACTCTTAGAAAAGCCAAGTTACAGACTGATTAATGATATTCTACTTATTTTCAAAATATCACATTTATTTATAATCTAAGACAAATGTAGATCAGATACAGTATTCATGAATACAAAGGGTTCGCCTGGTCACGTGGTCAGTCTATATTATGTGTTAGAAGTGTGAGCTTTTACAAGATCCAGACAGCGTCCAAGGAAAAATAACTGATACCTGGATATAATTAAGTCTTCAGTGTTAGACTGAAGGCTGGTGTGGTAGATTTATCATTATATATTAAAGTATATAAATTGCCATATAACATATATTTTGTTGGTTCTAAATGCATTTGTTGGTTCTAAATTAATTTCAAACTTTGGGTGACGTATGATAATGTTACTTTAATCCCTCTCTTAGACTATATCCGATCTCGAGTCTTAAATTAAACTTGAATTTCTTGAAAGTTGCGGCAATAGAAATTTGATAAACTTTCACTCAATCGAAATGTTCACCTCTTAAACAACAGTAATACGTAAACGTACCATGATGTCACAGATAATGGTAATTCAAGCTGTCGTTATTTCAAAACTTGCACATGCATCATACAAGTTCAGTGTGTTTTCTCACCTCCTTATAGTCATCACCAACACCACATTTTAGCTTCTCTCGTTTGTCCGTGGGACAGCAGCAGAACATTTTGTAAACGATTGGGTGAATCAGCATAGGATTTAACGTGGAAGGTTTTGTTAATCCTAAACGTTAAACAAAGAGAGGTACGGTTGATAACAATAAATATTTGACTAAAGAGAAAATGAATACGAGGCTGTAATACTAAGACAAATGGATTAGTTTATAAACAAGAGTACACGCAAAAATAATAATGGAACCCTTTCATTTTAGACCATACGTCAACTGATATATTACGATTAATACACATTCATAGAAATTAATCACATAATTGCGTACCTGTAGGTATACTAGCCAGGAGACCTACTACAACTGCGATGACTGTAGCAATGGCACTATACCACAAGTATGACACTTCGTAGATAGACAGATAACCAGGCCTAAAGAAGAAAGTATATTCGTTTATATATATATATATATATATATATATATATATATATACATGTCACTGTTATCATATATCACGTTATGCTGTGCCAAACAAGTGACAGCCTAGGGAAACTCCACGAACTCCAAGCAAGCACTCATATGTAACCTATGGTGCGAAATTATAAATATTTCCGTCTTAAAGTGATTAATAAGTGTCTGCATTTGAGATTCCATTTTGTATCTCTTACGACATCTAAAACATTTGATCTATTCTGTATTTTGCGTGACCATTGTTATATATCTATTGTGTCAAGATTTAACTACATTTTTTTTCATTTGTAATAAAATATAATAAACAAGTATAACTAATCATATAACAGTGGTAAAGGCTATTTATAATATTTATAATACATTTAATATTCTTTTTTTAATCGTGTTAAATGTAGTTTAAGTATAAACTGGCGGCTTTTCAAAATAAAATAGCTTTTACGAAATTTTACTAACTTTTGAAAACAAATGACCGAAATAATGATCAAAATCGCAGCTATTTTACGCAGTTTAGCTACCTCAAATGAGAGAGACGCATATAGTCTGTAATTTACTGCTTCACCACTAAGAATAATTCAAAAATAAACTTAGAATTTACAATAGATGGCATGGAGAAAACTTTACCAGTTGCTTGGTTGGATGAAAAACTGCTCCTAATATAATGCCACGGCCGGAATTGGAACCTCCCGACCTCCTACATAGCATGACCATGAGAAAGACAGTCACGCGCTCTTACCCACTAGCCCCTAGAAGCGGTTAATAATTATTTTAAGCTTTTAGCCAGATTGATGACAATAAATCACTGATTTCTATCAACTGATTAAAACCTTTAAATTTGCTTTTGTATTCATAATTTGTTTTTAAATCAACTCAGTTAACTGCTCATCACATCGTTATTTTATCACATAACGGTATCGTATTGGTGGGATTTAGGAGATAACTGTTTCATCGGCTTAAAGTAATTATTTTACCATTTTGACCAATAATAACTATTTCTAAACTATTTATAATATAATTATTACTTAAATTTAATGTTCTAAATTACGTTTCTAAATTCTTGCTCACATGTCTCTGGCAGATGTGCTGGGTGCTTCAGTGCTGTTGGTGCTGTTCATCAGTTCAATTGTCGTATACGACATGGTCTCGCTGATGTTCTTCAGAGGACATCCTGATATGCTGATAGGAGGATGATGTGCTGTTGGTTTATATATCTGACCTCCCAAACCGATCCATAATGTTATAACCAGAGAAGCGAACGTCCCGATAAAGGCTCCCTGTAATTGGTAGAAGTTAGCATCACCATCAATATCACCATTCCATCGTCATCATTATCATCATCATCATCATCATCAACATGAAGTCATCATTATAATCAACATTTTAAACTAATTACAGACGTTCATTATACAAATTACATTACATTAAATACATGTCGTTATTCCACATTTGGACATTTATCCTTTTCATTTTACACGTGAAGTATCCGAGAAATAGATAATTAGATGTGGATATATCAAAATACGATATTATTTATGTATTACACACACACACACACACACACACACAATCTGCGAGAGAGGGGCAGAGTGAGAAAGAGCAGTGCACTATAAGATCAAACTTTTATAACTCACAACATGATTAGCCCAAGGATATAAAATTCCTAATGTAAAAACACCAAGAACGGGTCCACCAATCATTCCAAATAAGCCGAGGGCTGCCTGTAAGAACAAAAAATATGAGAATACACACACACACATATATATATATGTGTGTGTATGTGTGTATGTAGGTATGTATGTCTATGTATGTGTGTATGTCTATGTATGTGTGTATGTCTATGTATGTGTGTATGTCTATGAATGTGTGTATGTGTGTGTGTATGTCTATGAATGTGTGTATGTATGTGTGTATGTCTATGAATGTGTGTATGTATGTGTGTATGTGTGTATGTCTATGTATGTGTGTATGTCTATGTATGTATGTATGTGTGTATGTCTATGTATGTGTGTATGTGTGTATGTCTATGTATGTGTGTATGTCTATGTATGTGTGTATGTGTGTATGTCTATGTATGTGTGTATATGTGTATGTCTATGTATGTGTGTATATGTGTATGTCTATGTATGTGTGTATATGTGTATGTCTATGTATGTGTGTATATGTATGTATGTATATGTGTATGGTGTATTATGTATGTGTGTATATGTGTATATGTGTATGTGTGTATGTGTGTATGTGTGTATATGTGTATATGTGTATGTGTGTATAGTGTGTATATTGTATATATGTGTATGTGTGTATGTGTGTATGTGTGTATTGTGTGTATCTGTGTGTATCTGTGTGTATCTGTGTGTATCTGTGTGTATCTGTGTGTATCTGTGTGTATCTGTGTGTATCTGTGTATGTGTATCTGTGTATCTGTGTATCTGTGTATGTGTGTGTATGTGTGTGTATGTGTGTGTATGTGTGTGTATGTGTGTGTACGTGTGTTGTAGTGTGTACGTGTGTATGTACGTGTGTACGTGTGTATGTACGTGTGTTCGTGTCGTATGTACGTGTGTACGTACGTATGTACGTACGTATGTACGTATGTACGTACGTACGTATGTACGTATATATGTACGTGTGTACGTATATATGTACGTGTGTACGTATATACGTGTGTACGTACGTATATACGTGTGTACGTACGTATATACGTGTGTACGTACGTATATACGTGTGTACGTGTGTATATACGTGTGTATATACGTGTATGTGTGTATGTGTGTATGTGTGTGTATGTGTGTATGTGTGTGTATGTGTATGTATGTGTAGTGTGTGTGTATGTGTGTGTGTGTATGTGTGTGTGTGTATGTGTGTGTGTATGTGTGTGTGTATGTGTGTGTGGTGTGTGTGTGTGTGTTTTTTTTTAAGGGTACATATAAAGAGGCAACAGGCACTGAGCATCAACATATCTAAACATCCTTCGAGACCTACCTCCATAAATCTAAATACAAATACAACTATACATACATTAATATATAAAAAAATGTTCCATACTTCCACATATTGATAGATGTATGTGTATACCTAAGCATGTGTCTGGTCTACTCATCAGCCTGTGGGAACCAGCTAATTCGCTTTTCGTACGCAACAAATATGTCACGCCTACAGGAAAGCGGCTACATGCAGACTACGTACAAAAAACGGAAGCACGTAAAACACGTACCATTTGATACCACAGCTCGTAACAAACAACACGTGCGTGTGGTTTAATGGTGACTTGCTACATACATATCGTAAACTATTTTGACACCACAGTTCACATTCAACAGTAATTGTCTGTGGTCCTAAAGAAACCTGTATATAAAACATTTCGACACCTCAGATGCTAACCTCAGCTTTATTCTGGGTACGAATAACTGAATAAATCCTACCTATATGAACCATGTATCAATAACAAGTCCGACTAATCTGGCGCCGAAGTTCTTCTCTAACCTAAGTGAAAATTCAAGCCTTTTATATACCCTCAGCGTGTTAACAAACATTACAGTTTGTTCATAACAAAGAGAATGTACACTAACTCAGTATGGACTCACTGAAGTGATTTAACGAAAATAAAAACAAAGTAGCAATACCGCACAATGGATTATTACTGGACTAGAACGAAATATCGTCTCAAACCTGAGTAAATACTATGATGTACTTGAACCTAACAGCTAACCCTCATACGTTTCCGTTCATCACTAAGGGAACGTTCATTCACGCTTAATTTTGCGTCCCTAAGTATATGCAGTTAGGGGTGGTGGGATCTAAATTAAAGCGCCTATCCACTTGATCTATTTGACCCATGGTCGAGAATAGCGGATTTCAGGCAGATCTCCGATACTGCGAATGACACGTCGGGTTTATAATAGCTTTACATTTAACAAATTTCCTATATCAGTGTAACCTAATTACTCATAATATGGGAATAAACCTCTGTCCGCAGCTTAATACCAATGGAGATGCCTGCCGGAGTAACACACGACTCCAAGAGTATAAATCCATCAAGCAGCATTGTATGAATTAATAGGTCGTTTCACCAGACCACATAAGAGGACAACAATATAGATTCTACATTATACATAACAAAGCTAATATACTCAAACATGTTGTAATAACGACATAACTTTCTTACATTGGTGTAATAAGGAATCTGGATGGAAATAGATCAGATGTATGGCACGGGCAATGTGCGTTTTAGGGTACATATAAAGAGGCAACAGGCACAGAGCATCAACATATCTAAACATCCTTCGAGACCTACCTCCATAAATCTAAATACAAATACAACTATACATACATTAATCTAAAAATAAAATGTTCCATACCTCCACATATTGAAGCATGGGTCTGGTCTACTCATCAGCCTGTGGGAACCAGTTAATTCGCTTTTCGTACGCGACAAATATGTCACGCCCACAGGAAAGCGGCTACATGTGGGTGTGTGGGTGTGTGGGGGGAGGGGGTAAGTGTGCGTGTGTGCGTGCGTGAGTGCATGCCTGTGCGTGTCCCCAATATAATGAGTAATTGTGTATGTGTGTGTGAGATAACGATTGTGTGTGTGAGATAATGAATATGTGTGTGTGTATGTGTGTTTGTGTGTGTGTGTAGTATTATTTGTAAAAGTTCTGCTACTACTGTTGCTACTACTACTACTACTACTACTAGTAGTAGTGGTAGTAGTAGAGTTAATATTAGTAGTAGCAGTGGTAGTAGTAGTAGTAATAGTAGCAGTAATAGTTGTAGATCTAGTTGCAGTAATAGTAACAGCACTAATATCCATACAACTATTGAATTAATTCTGTAAACTCAAAACTTTTGTTATCATCAGCATCATCATGAAGATCATCATTATCAACATTATCTATATCATCCTACTAATCCTATTTACCTGTAATACACCTCCAAGTTTAGAAGCTACATAGGACAAAGCGATCATCACCAATCCGTAAGAGAACGCTGTTATAATTAATTGTATATATAATATATATATATATATATATATATATATATATATAGTCAGAATCAGTTAATCTGGACATCGTTTATACGACAAATCCACTATCCGACACATTATTGCCTGTGACGGATTTAACTCCATTATAAATGACTCTTTAATCCGACAAAATCGTGCTCCACGTTCCGAATCTGACACTTCATTTCGCCAACAGAATATGACATTTCAGTGTAAATTAACCTCGATAATCCGACAACACGAAAATGTTGCCAAATATTTCCGCTGGTTCAGTCTTGCAAGACACACCAACGTGTTGTCAGTAATGGTTAATTAATCCGCCCACCCACGATAATTGCTATATCGTAACCAATTATAACCGTCCTTGAACATACACACCGACATACGATGCTTCCATTTCCTGTGGCTATCTCATAGCCAATCATAATCATTCATGGCTAATTACAAACACAGATGATGAGTTAATCGGATGGACAAAGTGACACAAATATTTCTTTATAGTGTCTGTAATTAACAAACATCAAAATGATCAATGGCTTCAATGCCATTCTGTATCTTGCGCACGGTTATTGAATATTGGTTTAAATACGGAGGTCTGTCTTTATGATTTAAAACAGAAATCTACACCACGGCATCAACCCTCAGGCCGCGTGGAATCGAAGCAATACTCCGCTGGGTTCCAAGCCAAATTAACCTTGAGGGCTACGACCGAGCCGATAAAATAGCAAACGAAGCATCTTGTTGACAAATTCATCTCTAATCGACCGTAATCGATCTATACAGACTATACATCAGCATCAAAGGATTTGTACCAGAAGACCACTGTGGTTGGACATACTATCCCCAACAACAGATTGGCCGACACCCAAGTCAGAAGACTATGTTTCTGGACTTACACAAGAAACCTCACCGGCCCGTCACACCTAACACTATGTCGGCACTGTCAACAAGTGTAAGACCCGCTACATTATCTGCTCAACTCCCCAGCCTACCCGAAGCAACGAAGAATATTTAAAGGTCATTTCCGCCCGGAATACTACAAACTTCCAGACCATCCATCACCTAGCAGCATTGATCATCAGGAAATCAACCTTCCTACCAGGCATCATAACCCCACTTATGTAGGTAAGAGTGTGGGACTACCGTACCCATGTTTCATGCTGTGCGGGAGGCCGTAACATTATACTAGGGGGAGTTTTTTATCTAACCAGGCAACTGGCAAGGTTTTTCTCCCCCGAACATGATATTTATAATAAACTGCCACCAGACAAGATCTTAAAATGTGTGACACAGACTACCGGCATATCACGGACTCTCGTTTATCCGATATATTATCATGTTACAAACTTTGTCGAATTAACGGATTCTGACTGTATACATTATATATGAGGGCATGTATATTTGCATGTAAGTCCAGTTTACCATCAAAGTACACCTGACCAAATAATAAAGTCATTAGAACAGACTAACCCATTACTTACCTAGAATCTTAGAGATAATGGCCGCTTTTTTGTCAGAGAGTTTTGTACAACATCGATCTTTGATCAGATCCTGAAGGGTAACAGCTGCTAGAGAGTTAAGTCCTGACGATATCGTGCTATAAGATTCAGAAATAAATTATATATATATATATATATGTGTCTGTCTGTCTGTCTGTCTGTGTGTGTGTGTGTGTGTGTGTGTGTGTTGTTGTGTGTGTGTGTGTGTGTGTGTGTGTGTGTGTGTGTGTGTGTGTGTGTGTGTGTGTGTGTGTGTGTGTGTGTGTGTGTGTGTGTGTGTGTGTTTTAGCTGTGTATAATAAGGCACAAGCACAGAGAATCTCGAACCGTGAATTCAAACTCTGGACGTTTCTTCAGGGGACTGAATCTAGAGTGGCGACTTTCTTGCTGAGACATGTGTAATGTCTCACCAGTCCCTAAGCCGCCAAGCAAAAACAAAAAGCGAATCACCTACAGCCTCTTTGTAATGTGTGTATGATATGTGTGTGTGTGTGTGTGTGTGTGTGTGTGTGTGTGTGTGTGTGTGTGTGTGTGTGTGTGTGTGTGTGTGTGTGTGTGTGTGTGTGTGTGTGGTGTGTGTGTGTGTGTGTGTGTGTGTGTGTGTGTGTGTGTGTGTGTGTGTGTGTGTGTGTGTGTGTGTGTGTGTGTGTGTGTGTGTGTGTGTGTGTGTGATAAGTGTTGAATCCCAAATAACAACTAAATGGCCAAAATATTCATTAAAACATACCTATTTAACATTTCGATAAATATATAATGCCAGCTACAATACTGTTGTCAAGGAAGTACTAACCTTAATGCACCACTAAACAAACAAGCTGTAAATAGACCAGGTAGGCCGGGATAGAATAATTGGTCCATCACATACTGTGGTAATAGCTGAAACACGGATCAAACACACTGGTGAGTATGTATGTGGTGAGAGTGAGTGAGTGAGTGAGTGAGTGAGTGAGTCAGTCAGTCAGTCAGTCAGTCAGTCAGTCAGTCAGTCAGTCAGTCAGTTAGTGAGTCAATGAATCAATGAGTGAGTCAGTGAATGAGTCAGTGAATGAGTCAGTGAATGAGTCAGTGAATGGGTCTGTCTGTCTGTCTGTCTGTCTGTCTGTCTGTCACTCAGTCAATCAGTCAGTCAGTAAGCTAATTAGTTACTCAATCAGTCAGTCAATCAGTCAGTTAATTAATCAATCAGTCCGTCCGTTATTCAGGCAAGCAGGCAGCCAGCCAGACAGGCAGTCAATGAGTGAGGTAGACAACAACAAACCTGATCTTTGGCTTCAATTCTTTTCATTTTTATTGGATCACAGTCCTTGTACTCGGCGTAGACAACCATACCACATAGGGCGCATACCGTCAATAAGGCTGTCAGACCGGGAAAATTCAGCCACATCGCTCTATAATGCACAAGAAATGTAATGGGTTCAATGCTGCTAAGTTCTTTAGCATTCAAAGGAGATTGTTCACAAAATGTTTTTGTGGAGACCAAAAATTCTTTATTTCACTGGTATGATTCTAAAATGTTAAATAAAGAGCTGCAGTCAATAAGAATATATACGAGTCCAGTGAAAATGTAAATATAAAATGAAATAGTTTTCTACAAGTAACATCTAGATCTGGTTTGGTGTTATAAAACATAAATAGTTATTGACAGAAAAAATCCCGTTTATTTTTGTAGCGAATGTGATGCTTAGACGCGTGAATTCGAGTTAATATATCTCTATGAATAAGGAAACAAAATTTGACTTAGGTACGTCATAAGATTCTATATAAACTTCTTTCAGTGATAACGAAGCAAGATGAGTCACTGAAGTTATTGTCTAATAAACAAGATAAAGGAAATATGTTTATTAAAATATGATTGAGTATGGACCGAAATTGATGTCCAGATATCATGCAGATGAGGTGCTTGATTTATTACTGGTCATCAATGACATGTCATCGCTATTTTGTGCACCTCAATTGAGCTCAGGTGCGCTCATTCACGCTACTAGACAACAACTAACATTGTTTAATGTGTACTTAAGCCACATATGGCACAATGACTCACTAGCTCATCATCACAGTAACTGACTAGAGGTGAACCTAATGACTTTCCGTAATGCTACAGCGTACAACACTTACATTTGCCCATCTCTGCCTCTGGGACAGCATAGAGTTCTCTGTACCATGGCCTGATTGACGCCGTATACAGCCAACCAGGTGAAACATCCTCCAAAAATAAGGGCCCACAGCGAATGGCGCTTTAACGGACTTGGGTCGATGCTGCAGATAAACGAAGTTAGTGTTCCACGAAATGAGGCTAAAGGTCAAGTTAGAAACGATAAACAGGTCAAACAACAGTAAGGGGGAAAAACGACACCATTTGTTTAATACTGATATTGAATGTGTTGACATCAATTATGTTGACACTGACTGTATTGACATTGATTGTGTTGACATTGGCTGTGTTAGCATTGGACCAGTTGAGTGAATTCTGGACAGAAGGGTCAAGAATTAAGGGTCTGGATGCTTATCGATTAACATTGAAAAATAGATTGACAAGGTCACATAACAATCGAGGTTAATACTATAGATAATAAACATTATTTTCAGCTGTCATATTTCGTAATTATCGATTCACATTCCTATCTATCTGTGTCTTCCATCCTGTCATCATAAATATAATAATTTAGATTGAACCAAAATACCTACTCCCAGAATTCTATTCTCTCGCCTTCTTCCATATATCGCCATATGTTTCCAAAGCCTCCCTCGTCTATGGAACCCTTCACTAATACTGCTATCAGACCCGCAAACATCATACAGATCTGGAACGAGTCTGTCCACATCACAGCCTTCATCCCGCCCTATAATGTGAAGAGAATGGTGTAACCATTAGGATGAGAAGATCTACTATTACTGTGACCGTTTCAGGATCGCATGGTCTACTAATAGACCCACAGCATAAGGATAACAAAGTTTGCTAATACAGTTACATGCTAAGGATAACAAGGTGTTCTAATACAGTCACAGGTTAAGGGTGACAGGTCACAGCTTACAGAAAACAAGATTTACTGATATAGTCACGGTGTAAGGTTGACAACGTCTACTAATACAGTCACAGGTTAGGGATGACAAGTATTACGAACCCATACACAGCGTAATGATAACAAGGTCTACTAATACAGTCACAGATTAAGGGTGACAGGTCACAGCTTACAGAAAACAAGATTTACTGATATAGTCACAGCGTAATGATAATAAGGTATACTAATACAGTCACAGATTAAGGATAATAAGGTCTACTAATACAGTCACACCTTAAGGATAACAAGATCTACTAATACAGTCACAGATTAAGGATAACAAAGTTTTCTAATATAGTTACAGGTTAAGGATAACAAGGTATGCAAATATTGTCACAGTGTAAGGATGACAAAGATTCCTAATACAGTCCCAGCTTAAGGATAAAACGGTCAACTAATACAGTCACAGCTTGTGGATTACAAAATTTACCAATATAGTCACAGTGTTAGGATGACAACGTCTACTAATATAGTCATAGCTTCAGGATAATAAGGTATACTAATGTAGTCACAGATTAAGGATAACAAAGTCTAATAATACAGTCATAGGGTAAGGATAACAAGGACTACTAATACAGTCACAGCTTAATGATGAAACGGTCTACTAAAAGAGTCACAGCTTAAGGATAACATGATCTACTAATACAGTCACAGCTTAGGCGTGATAAGTATTACAAACCCATACACAGCGTAATGATAACAATGTCTACTAATACAGTCACATATTAAGGATAATAAAGTCTACTAATACAGTCGCAGTTTAAGGATAACCATTTCTACTAATACAGCTATAGCTTAATGATAAGTTCTACTAATAGAGTTACAGATGAAGGATAACAAGATCTACTAATACAGTTACAGGTTAAGAATAAAAAGATATAATAATAATAATAATAATAATAATAATAATAATGTATATTTAATAAAGCGCCCTTACTAGCAGGAGCATTCAAAGGCGCTGTACAAAAATATGTAATATAATAATACCCCAAATAATGTCATATATATATATATATATATATATATATATATATATATATATATATATACTAATATCAAAGTGTAAGGATGACACGTTTGCTAATATAGTAACAGATTAAGGATGACAAAGATTACTAGTACAGTCACAGTTTAGTATAAAAAGGTCTACTGAGAGTCACAGCTTAGAGATAACAAGGTCTACTAATACACCCACAGCTTGTGGATTACAAGATATACTAATATGGTCACAGAGTACGGATGACAACGTCTACTAATATAGTAACAGCTTAAGGATGACAAAATTACTATCAGATACACAGCGTAATGATAACACGGTGTACTAATACAGCCACAGCTTAAGGATAACAAGGTCTATAAATACAGTCACATATTAAAGATTATAAGGTATAATAATACAGTCACAGATTAAAGATTATAAGGTATAATAATACAGTCAAATATTAAAGATTATAAAGTCTAATAATACAGTCACTGATTAAAGATTATAAGGTTTACTAATACAGTCACACCTTAAGGACAACAAGGTCTACTAATATAGTGTAAGGGTGACAATGTCTACTAATACAGTCACAACTTAAGGATCACATGGTCTATTAATACTGTTACAAAGTAAGGATGACAAGAATTACTAATAAAGTCACAGGTTAAAGACGGCAAGATCTGTTCTGTTATTTACTTGATGTGTTATATAAACTTTCGTGTTTAGATATTTTTAGAATACCTAAACGTTATTGTATACTTACTATCGTTGTATAGAATGTGCACACAATGCCCACCAATAACACGGAGATCCATTTGTTAAAACCGGTCACTATAAGATAAATATGAAGAACTTATACATCTTGTTATCAGTTTTATTTCTATAATAAATGGCCAGTTCTAAATGAGAAATGACATGTGTGAGGAAGGGAATATGTGCGTACGTAGCCACACACACACACACACACATAGATGCACACACATACATACCGCTATGTATATACACATACACACACACACAAACAAACAAACACACACATATATATATATATATATATATATATATATATATATAGAGAGAGAGAGAGAGAGAGGGGGGAGAGAGATCGCTATAAAACATACATATATGGATATATTCATATATAGGCAGATTGACCCCAGACCCCCCCCCACACACACACACACACCATACAAACAACTTACCAACAGAAAGAGCAAGACACGGCGTATACAGTACAATTGACATATATAGGATCTGAAGAAGATATCAGATATGGCATCGGAGTTAGTGATGATGATGATGATGATGTCGATGATGATGATGATGATGATGATGACAATAACTATAGTTTTGTTTGTAATACGCAATTATTGATATTTTATAAAAATCTATTAACTCACCATTTGTACAATAAAACAAAGACAGGCGAATATTCTGACCGCGGCACCAAACCGCATTTCGAGATACTGAAACAAGTCAACATCATTCATTGATACCAAAAGATGGTAATTAATGAGTTCGGTAGTTTATGATTAATGTAAATTTAGCGGTAATTAAATTTCACTGACAAAGTAGTCAATAAATATGGATTACATAAAAATCAAACATTTAAACTAATATTTTGGGGGAGGGGGTTGTCATAATGACCCCATCCCTGTTTAACAATATTTATATCTCCGTTTTGATATTAGATAGAAAATGACAGTGGGGGGCGCTTCAGTTGTCGTTCAATTGGCTTATCTGCCATATCGTGCCGTGATGGCGCAATTAGTTAGAGCGTAGGACTCGTAGCCGAAGGGTCGTGGGTTCGAAGCTCCAGTGATGTAATGCTGTGATGTGGTGACTGATTCACTCAGCCATAAAATGAGAACCTGACAGGACGTGATGGCTATGTGTTCTAGTAACGCTTTACGCCTATAATGACAGTATGCATTGGATTCTTCCCCCGGTACTTGAGATGTGTGCTAGATTGGAACAGGTCTGAGTCACGGATAATAATCCTGTAAAGCCTTAGAGCAGTTTTACAGCTGAATAGGGCGCTAAATAAATGTCACATATTAGTAGTATTATTATCTAGCTTCGATGCTGGTCATACCTGGGACATGTGAGCGAGGACGACGCTCTATGGAAATGTTGAGCCGGAACCGAACCAACAATCTGGAGGTTTGAGGTGCACTACTCTAACAATTATGCTGTCGGAAAACCTCATACGCAGCGAACAACTTATTACACGATAGGGCATCAGGTGACGCACTCTTAAAATTACGTCATGGTTATGCACACCGATGAAAACCTCATAAAATGCACTGCACGTAGCCTGTTTATGATCTCTTTATGCAGAGCCATATTATCCAAAGGCTGATTAGGTTGAAGCCTAGGGACCTCGCAGGGATCACGACCCCGCAGGGACTAGAGGACGTCAATTTGTTTTTTGCTCAGTCCTAGGGTTAGAAGCATATATACTCTGCGTCATAACGATACCTATACATATGTTTATCCATATATATATATATATATATATATATATATATATATATATATATATATATATATATATATATATATACATTATTTGGTATTAAAAACAAATTGTGGGTTGAATTCTTCACGAGACCCACAAAATGGATATAGGGCTAGGTATTGCAGCCTAGTGCCCATCATACCAGAATCAGGCTTGTCACCTGTAGTCGGATGAAAGATTGAAGTACCGAGGGGGGCGCTTTGGGTACCCGAAAGTCTAGGGGCCCAGGCAGTAGGTTAATGTGGCCCTGTTTGTAAGACTAGTCACCGTGTTCTATTTATCGGAAAGTAGATTTCTATATCAGTATAAGAGACACGTCCCTGTGACTTCATTTCATTTACTATCACAATGAAAAACGGGGTTATTAAGGCAGCTGGTGGCAACGTAGATTGTTTATTTCGTATTGCTGTTGCTGTTGCTTATTAATTAGCTAGCTATCAAACTAACAAGCTACACAGCTAACACACACACACACATAATCATTATCTCACACACACAATCATTATCTCACACACACATACACAATTACTCATTATATTGGGGACACGCACAGGCATGCACTCACGCACGCACACACGCACACATACCCCCCCCCACACACACACACACACCACATACACAGAAGCTTCATGAGAATAAGAGACTAAGCCCACCTCAAAGACACTGGTTAGTTTCAGGTTGTAGAAAATCGGAATATAAATGTGTGTTGCCAGAGGAATCATAATGCCGTATCCAATCCAGATCATCCAATATTGAGTACCGTCTGTATAAATCTCAGAGGGTGTACCTGGAAAAAAGAGGTATATTCCTGTGTTAACTGAACACGTATTTAATGTGGTATCTTTGTTGAAAATAGGAAATTGTTCAAGGTCACCTCAACTATCAGAATGTTTTAGGATTAATGATGATAATAATGATGATGATGAGGAACAGGAGGATATCGTTATTATCGTGTGTTGGTGATAATAAATACGATGATAATTATTGATTTATTACGACGTCTTCACTAGCCTGAGCCATTTATAGGACTTTTACAGAAAATTAGATAATATTATACAGCGTATATCTAGATATAATGTTGTGTATACATGAGACTTACAGCCTTTGGCTCCTGCATAGAGAACTTAAATGATAAACACAGAGGGTTTGGTTAAAGGGATGAAACATCCGATCGATACTTTAAATATCCGGATGTGTGATCTTAGGTGGCAAGAGGAAATTAAACGAGGTACTGAAAACTCGCAAGGTAAATAGATAACTCGAATTGGCATCTACTTGACAAATAGTTAGATGTCTAAGATAAAACTTACCTAATAGGGTAATGGCAGACATAAAGCTGGCCAATAGAGAGAGCGTAACTGGAAGAAGGTGCATCTTCCTATCAGCCATCAAGAACTCCGATGTTGTCTTCTGTTTGCCTCCGGTACAGCCATAGTAAATACCAATGCTAGCAGATATGGCAAGAACGCCACCAAAGACCACGTAATCCCACACGGAGAACGTGTTTGTCTTAAAGTCGTAGATAGATAGGTCATCCATCTCAAATAATGGGAGGTGACTTTAACTTCAATATAGACGGCGTCCTGGTGAAGTTACTGTAAAGGAAAGATTAGAAACGCGATATATTTATCTTTCGCAACAACATATATATTTCAGAATGTTGCATACATTCAGACTATCAAGTAGACTTGGTAAATATATTTAAATAGATAAATAAACCTAAACACCTTTCACGTTATTTATCTCCCCATTATAAGCGCACCATGTTTGGACATTCATTAACAATTACGAAGAGATTAAAATTCGTTCGCAGTAAATAACTTCTGTCGAATTTGTTCCTTTTTTTCAGCCATCATCCGTTTAAACACAAGAAGTTGTACATATAGTGCAAACATATCTGAGGCGGTTTGGATATAATTTGCTGGATCAGTCACTAGTATTGACCAAACTGTCTAGAAAACAGCGATTTTGCGCGACTTGTATATTAGGCAGTACAATCCAGAAGATACCTGATAGAGTAAACCCTACA
>JAODUP010000515.1:185000-262500 GCA_025642065.1 Paralvinella palmiformis | reverse complement strand
ATATGTAAAACGATTGTAAGGAAACATGGCTATATATGTAACACGATTGTAAGGAAACATGGCTATATGTGTAACACGATTGTGAGGAAACATGTCTATATATGTAACATGATTAGGAGAGTGACATGACTGGACAAATAATATGATTAGGCAAATGGTATATTTAGATAAGTAACATGATTAGACAAACGACATGATTATACAAGTCACAAGTATGAATAATTAAACAAGTAACACGCCTAATTATTGACGAGTTCAGTCAGTGACATGTTTGACAAGTGAAAGTCATAGACCAATGAACATGATGAAACAAGTGTCTTGCTTAGTCAGTGACAAACTTAATCAGTAACATAATTAGACAAGTGACGTGGTTCGTCAAGCACCAGACATAGACAGATCAATTGATAAGAGAAGTGAGCTGGTTAGACTGTTGACCAAACAAGTAACACGACCAGATGGACAACATGATTATGATTGGTGACGTAATTTGACAACTGACATGATTAGAGAAGTGAAAAAGTAAGACAAGTAACATAATTAGACAATGGCGTGTTCAAATAGATATCATATGATTAGGCAGATAAAAATGAGAGACGTGATAGATTAAGTAAATGACAGGATTAGACAAGTGACTATATCGAGTAGGAACCTTCATTAACATAATGATATAGTTATCAAGTTATATGATTAAGCAGGTGCAAAGATTAGACAATTAACATGGTTGTGCAGGATTCGTAATTGTTCGGATAATATAATTATATAAGTGAGCTGATTAAACCGGGAACATGATTAAGCAAGTAAAATATTATAAAGGAGACATGTTTAGATTGGCAACAGGATCACACGTGTGAAATGGTCAGACAAGTGAAATGTTTACATAGATATCATGTTAAAAAAAATTTATAGTAATGTGCCAGACCACCTTTTGTTTCTTTTGACATGATCCGGAGCTACATATCAGATGACCGTATTAGAAAAATGACCGGATTATAGAGGTATCACTTATACACGATAAACTTTTCTTCGTAATTAGCGATGTTAAAGAAATAGATTACACTCCGAGGCTAACTGTACACTCCTGTGGTAATTGAGTTGGTGTAGGATGGAAACCTACAGTCAAGGAAAACAGTTTATCAAATTATTACAAGAAAATATGCTGGTATATTAAGTGAATGTAATGAAACAACAACAACAACAACAACAAATTCATCATCATAATCATCATCAACCACAACAAATGCCTTGACTTTGATTTAGAAGAAGAAAGCTAGAAAGCTCATTTATGTATAATATCATTCTTTCTATGAGTAAAGAGGCTTAGAACTCAAACTTTAATGCAAGTTTAATAAGTTTATTCGGTCTTGTTTCTGTGTTTTATGCAATTTTGGATCACAGCTAATTACATTAACTACAACACTCTACAATTAATGCAGTTCACTATACTTGTCATCGCTGTCTCAATTCAGCAGTTTTACATTTAATGTTGTTGTTGACACAAAGAGACGGCTGTCTTTGCTTTACCCAACTATCTGCCCTCTTCACAGCTGTCGGTTTTTAACACAGTTTTCTACATTCAAAATTCTCTCAACATTTAACACAGGTATGGCCATTTGGCATATATAGCTGTTGACACTTGATACGCTTGGCTATGTCTACCTAAACTCTTTTAAGTCAATAATGCTGTCGACACTTAACACATTTTAAGACACTAAACATACCACATCTATCATTCTACCACACGCACCTGTTGTTTACATTGAGCGTTGGTGTCAAATGCTACTTTTCGTTATGTGTTTTCGCTTTCTGTACGTGTAGCCTACATGCAACCGCTTCCCTGTGGGCCTGACACATTTGTTACGTACGAAAAGCGGATTATCCTGTCTCTAGTGGCTGACGAGTAGCCCAGCCCCATATATATATATATATATATGTAATGTATGATTTATATAGCACCATATTCAAATGTGTTGTTCTGGCATACTTTACGTGTATATTATTATACCTGACTCAGATCTGCTTCAATCCAGCACCTACCTCAATTCCCAAAGGAGCATACTACGCATGCTGCTAGTAAAGGTGCAAAGCGTTACGCAAACAAATAGCCATTACGTCCTTATTTCATGGACGAGTGAACCAGTCGACAACATTGCAGCTCCCGGAGTCTCGAACCCGCGGCTCTTCGGTTACGAGTCTTACGCTCTAACTAACTGCGCCATCACGGTTCGATATATATATATATATATATATATATGTGGGCACACGCGCGTGCGTGCGTGTGTGTGTGTGTATGTGCGTGTGTTTTGTAGTTTAAGTAATGTATATATTCATTTATATGGAGGTATAGATTTAAAGGATGTTTAGGTGTTGATGCTCTGAGCTAGTGCCACCATATATACACACCATAAAACACACACGCACACAGACACACAATATTAGATGGACTTCAAGCAGGAGCGAACCATCAAGTTATCTCTTCTCGGCGTTTGATGTCCGTTGTCCTATGATTTTACTAAGATCAAGCTCGACAGTAAAACAAATACAGCTAGAAGATATGTGTGACCTTCACAGGTCAAACAGTTGGATGCATCATTTGAAATCTCGCTCGAGACAAGCCAAATAAAATGCTTCTCTTTAGAGCTAAATGGCTAATTGGCTATCACTTCAGACGCTATATATATATATATATATATATATATATGAAGGAAAGGTACGGCGTTGACAATATATGTGATATACTATATTGGTGAAGAAGTGTGTACATGTGTGTGTGTGTGTGAGAGAGAGAGAGAGAGAGCACGGGCGCGCGTAAGGTTGTATCCGTGCTATCTAGGGTGCTCAAGATTAGCTTTGAACCATATCCACCTTTTTATGGAAGATCATTGATATTCAGGTATTTTATTACTAGTCAATCAGCCTATGATTCATTTTCACATTCATTTTCGATGATAACAAACAAGGATAATATTAATATGAATTTAAATGACACGCTAATGGCTTTGGAACAGCTTCCATTGAGTACTACCGTGTCCAAGGTAAGCAAGCATGCACCATAGCAACAGAGTTCCTGTTTGAATAGTAGCTTTGTTTATACCAGTTCGAGTTTTCTAGTTTACCTTGATGGTAGGCAGCGTGGCGCCAGGGTTGGCTCCGCCCCCTGGCGGGCCCTAGTTACGTCGTGTAGTAGTGGGGAGCACTTCGCCCCCCCCCCCCGCTTCATCATCTGATAAATTTTTCACTAGGAGAGACTGATCTATTTCTTGACAGCGTGACATATTTAGGTCAGTTTGTTGTTGTATGACTTGACGTTTTCTACTATGCGTTAGCTATGAAAGTCGGTCAAATTGTCCAGGATGTAAACATCGATTGGCTTCGTTGACGCTGTAAATGTTGGCTTCGTTGGTGTAAGTGAAGCGCTCTAGAAAATGTGGAGCCAGCTAAATGTGTGGTGGCCATTATTAAGACGGGCTAGCGTGGCCATCAGAGACCAAGCGAAGTAGTTAATGTTAATGTGATCCAAGGATTTGTTTTTGGAAACTGGCTTGGATCTCACCTCTGCCATACCGGATGAGGGGGTGCTTTATCTCCTCGTGTAAGGGGTGTTGAACCCTCACCAAGAATTAGCCCCTTTTTTGGACCAGAATAGCGGACACACGCTCTCCGATTTTGTCCAGGCACCTTAAACATACCTTGTTTTTCATCGCCGACCGACCCACTTTTGAGGACCGACTGATGGTTGTCGATAAGACATTAATTAGATTAGATATAATATAACAGTTTAATTGTTTACTCTCACATTCTAAAGAAATGGCTCAATAAATTTAGAAATGACTGAAATGTTCATAGAAGCTGTTAGATTAGGGCTATAGATCGCAAATCACGAGGGAAAAAAAATGCTTTCGCATTTCACGGGGAAAATATAATCCGTTTTATAGCTCACAGCCATAATCTTAGTGAAAAATACCTAACAGTAATAATTTAGCCGAAGCTATAAAAAAAAGATATTCAATCCTGTGAACCTCAAACTTACACTGGCCATTTATAAAATAGTACCCGACCACCCCCTCCCTTTGGGTAGTGTAAATTATAGCAATTTTGTTGTTGCAACCGGCATGGCATACACCACATCTGGATTTTGTTAGATCTCGTCTTGTTAGCTGTAACCTAGTCCGACCCGTGTTTGAATCTCGGCGTGGGTATATCTGAAGGGTGTTTCACTTCGACTTCGCCTCAAAGTGGCCGTAAAACGTCAATCATCATCTCTAACCTAGTTTACGTATCATCAAGAATCAATGAAATTGTATAACGATTAACCTCCTGGACCTTGTTAACAAAAGCTAACAATCTTTATCTGTATAGTCAGGAGTGCACCGAAAAATTAATAATAATAGCTTGGCTTTGTTGTTCGGGGAGAATCCCCAGGCTGTCGCTTATTCGGCCTAGCCTCTATGTTGGAGTGGTTGAGAAACTCCTCCCCCACCACTCACAGGGGAGCAGTACGGAAAGATGGAGCCGAAATACCCTGAGGGTGGTCACTGCCAGAGTGGTTTACGTCCCCCTTTATTTTAAATAATTCAGTGGAGACAGCAGCGCCATTTAACGTGGTCAGCCACCCACGATGTAGTGAGCCGAGAAATTAATCCCTGGAAAGGTTTCGACCTCTTACGGGGTTCGAAACTGTGACCGTTGGAACCAAGTGCCGGGTGTTTAACCGCTAGGCAACCGGAGTTCACAATAATAATAATAATAATTATAGTATAAACTTGGGCGATTTAAGCTTACCAGCCTTATGTCTACTAAACACGCTCGGTCATCGCACCAGCCAAATCAATATGAGCGCCATCTATCGAATGTTGATTTCTATGCTGCGCTGATTAATGCAAAATGAAACAATTAGTTACTTTGTAGTTCATTGAGTACCGAGAAAAAAGTATAAATTTGACATTGTTTTTTACAAATTTCACGAGGAAGACAATTACAGACCATGAAGAAAATATGCATTAAATAACGCATCACGAAGATATATATTTTCAGGGTTCACGGTGATAATAGATTGTAAATCACATTTCACAGAGAAAATGTATTGCCGATCACGGATAACGGAAATACACTCTGCATCCCCTCTTAATTTAAGAGTGCATAAGTATCTAAATACATTTCAAGGTATTCAACCATCAAACTGTGATTACCTTTTCTCGTATTCTCTCCAGCAGCTCATCTTTGTCAGTTCTTGTTCTCTCTTCTTCTTCAAGCTTCCTCATTTGTTATTCTCTAATTCTTTTCTCTAATTCAACTTCTCTGTATTTCACTCTACAGACAGTAACATCAGATTTACAGTTACATCAGTAATATCAAAAGATATTTAGATCATTTAGAGAACTTACCATTCTAGAGAGGAGTGCTCAACTTTGTCACCGACAAACAGTGTCCAGTGAGCTACGGTTCATTAAATTAATATTCCTTATAGAACTCAACACACACTAATGCCAATATTATCAATATATTTAGAATTAGTTAGGTTTACAAACTTGTCAAATCAGCAAAAGTTCCACAATCAATCGCAATCAATTTATTACAATATTTTTCTATACTTTGACAAGAAAGAAATGCAATTAAACAATCTTCTCAGGCTCACTGAGTGCATTAAGGGCAATCAATTTATTACAATATTTTTTAATACTTTGACGGAATCTAATAGACTATAGCACATAGGATTCCTGATTTTATTTATTGTATTGGAGTTTAGATGCAGCTCAGATTTGAAGAGAGTTTGTAACATAATTGAAGTCTAAAGTTCTCTTTACTTCTGTTGTCTCTGACCTTTCCCATTTCTACCATCTCAATTTTTACTCCAACTTTTGGTGTTGTAGTATTTGATGACAACATTTTAACTGCTGTGCTATATGGGGATCCAAATCAGTAAAGTAACAGATATCTAACTCCATTAATTAACAACTTCATTTCGGCAACAGAATATGACGCTTTAATGTAAACTGATCTCGATAATCCGACAACATGAAAATGTTGCCAAATATTTCTGCTAGTTCAGTCATGCAAGACAGATTGACATGTTGTCAGAAATGGTTAATTAATCCGCCCACACGCGATAATTGCTATATCGTAACCAATTACAATTGTCTGTGACCATACACACCGACATCGATGCTTCCATTGTCTGTGTCTGTGTCTCATAGCCAATCATAATCATTCATGGCTAATTACAAACGCAAATGTATGATCTTTCACGGACTCGGCATTCCTATATTCACTTTTATCCGACATATTGTCATGTGATATGGCTGAGGTGAAATGTCTCGCTGAATCAACTTACATAATGATAATTCACCTTATATTCATGTTGCAGGTTTTTGTATTTACAAGATAACATTCCTAACAACGTTTTCACTTTTATTACAAATACAAGAAACTCTGAAATTAATCAGATAAATAACTCACATGAAGTACATACACGAAATACATACATTTAACGATACATTAAATACAAAATACAAATAATTCACAATACATCGTACATGCCGTTTAATCAACTTTATACTCTTACCGGGTTAACACTCTCTAGTTTATAAACATGCGGAACTTGCTTGATTTATTTGACACAACTATGATAGCATGCCTAGTCTTCGTAAACACTGAAACTCAACCAATTTACAATAACGTTGCAATAGCACGTTGTGCACAGGTTCAATAGACAATTACTTTGTATTAATATTAACTAAACATTATATGTTATATAGATTTAAGTGAAAGACTTACCAAGTCGACTAAAAGCACATAGTTCTATAAGACCAAGCTTAAATGCAATTTAGGTTACATAAATTACATAGAAATTACAAATAGTATCTTTCCGATACACTGTACAATATTTAAATGCCAATATTAAATTTCCTTACCAATAAATGGTTCTCATTTGTCAGGATGACCATTGATACATAAATTGTCCTTCAGTTGTGTGTCCCTAGTTGGACCATACGGAAAATGACACTAGTCATTCAAAACAGGAATTCCAAATATCCACAAATCAATGGTCAAATATTACCAACCACACAAGCGTTATTATGATTTTACAATATGCATTATGACAACATTACATTACATCTTTACATTATGATGAATATCACGATCTGGCCACTATTAATTCCTTTCACTCAAACTGACTGTCTTGCATATAATATCAATGGTCCTATCACTAAACAGCCCTTGACCTATATAGTGGGGTACTCCAACGGGACAACATCCAGGATGTAGGTTCAGATTCAGTTTGTATCTGTATTTGTGGAATTTGATTCCTCACTCAGTTAACCCTAAGCTATATGTCCCCAGGTATGACCTCTCCCAGGCTAAATCAACCCCTAAAGCTATACTAGACCATATACATGGATAACAGATAATAGTTAGCAGCAGTCTAGCAAGGATCACAGGTTCTATCCCACCAATAGGTCGAACATTTTCCAGGGATTAATTTCTCGGCTCACAACATTCTGGGTGGTTGAACACGTTAATTGGCCCTGCTTTCTCCACTGATTTGATTAAATTAAAGGGGGACGTTAATACCTCCTCATGATGTAATACACTTTGGCAGTAACCACCTTCAGGGTATTTCGGCTCCATCTTTCCGTACTGCTCCCCTGTGAGTGGTAGGAAGGAGATACGAACAACTGATCAATAAAAAGGGACCACACTGGAAATAAATCTTTAATTACGCGTTCGTATGCTATCCCTGTTTCATGATCAGATCATGAAACGAAAGAAAATCAATGAATCAAGATTATTTCCGCGATTTATCGTAACAACAATTTTTATTATTTTGTTTGTCAAAGTTCGCAAACTTATCTCTGTTCCATTAATTAGGCTATATTTCAGATCCGTAAAATTTCAAAAAAGCACATTTCAAAAACGCAAAAAATTTAAAACTTAAACTAAACAGGCTTTGTAGAACTTTAAATGTACATCAACGAGGCCTGATACAGATGTATCCAAGTATATAACAGGTTAACAATAAATGTAAAGGTGACATGCAATATTAAGTATTTAACTGCCTCAAATGATGTAGTCGGATAACGTGTATTTGTCCACGATCTCTCAGAGGGATTAGTTCTAAATAAATTCTTACCTTGGAATGGATGGTATATTTCGGTGGAAATGACCTCCACCTAGCTACAGAGGGACTGCGATCGGGATTTGAACTCCCGTATGCTATAAACATGGGCAAGGTGTTTCACGTTCTAAACTAAGTGTTATGTATTGTATTATGTATGTGTTCCAACCACGTTAAGCTGATAGTACTACGTCAGTATGATATAGGCAATAGACAGACCGGTCAATGAGAGATAACGAGTTGTTGACGGTGCTGCTACCTTGTGACTACATTCCACACTTCGGTCACCATCTTTGTTTACATCGACAACCGAGTTTCGATGATTAAAGTATGATTAGTGAACGTTACTAAGAATAACTAAATAAAGTAAGCAGAGAGTTTTATAACTGTATTCATGTGATATTAGGTATTTGTATATTTCTTGACGTTGTCACATTTAAGCTCCTCGAATTATACTGTAGTCTAGATCAACTAGATCTACGTCTACAGCATGTGCGAGTGTGTCACTGTCACTTGTGTAGGTATGTGACTTTTTTTTTCAAATACATTGTATTTCAACAAGACTGCAACCAGAGGAAAGAACATGGATATGTGATGGATATTAAGAAAGTTATGCCAGTTTGAATGTCGTAATTTATGGCTAAATTTAGTCCCTTCGTTATACTGTAAAACATAGGAGAAGTGTGACCAATAATTGAAGTTTTCACTTTCAAAATGTCATAACTTTTTTAATATTAATAAGATAAAGATAAACATTTAGTACATGATTCATATAGACAACTCTTTATAATGGTCAAGTCTTAATAATATTCAATTTAACACTATGATGCTAATTAAATTCTTAGATTATTAATTCATTAATCGGAACAAGTGATTTCATGAAATGCTGTTATAATAAATACATTTATACACTACATATTTTAATAAAATATTCAGGGAGATCACACAAGACAACATATAAAATAATGATGATCTGAAAAGATATTATAGTTGCTTCTGAAATCACTAATTAACCTACTTAATGGCCTCAAAAATGAATAAATAATTATTCTACTTATTTAGTCACAGACACTCAACCATAACAACCATGACAACTATCTTACATGAGTTTTATTCACAATTCACACCTGAACAATGTTTAAAACATTTTCAGTAAATATAAACAGAAATTAGAGACAGCAAAATTATTTAAAAATGATAATTATTTAAAAATGATAATTATTTAAAAATGATAATTATTTAAACATGAAAATTATTTATGTGAAATGCTACTGGTAATTGAAGACATCTGGACAGTTGGTTAAACACAGTCAGGAACACCTGAAAAAAAACTATTTATTATAGATTTAGGCAAATATCATTAAAGAACATAGTAATGATAGTCTAACTAAGAGATCTAGTCTACTATTCAGTGTATTGTCAGTATTGAATTAGATTACTTCTGTTACAGATTTTTCCCAAACTCGGCCAATATGTACATTAATATGTGTAGAAAGTTTTATCAGCTTCATATCCTTACGTTCAAGAAGAATGTTGACGTTTAATATATAATTACATACATCACTCAAATAATCTCAATCCTATGACGCGTATGAATGAGCTTGGGAACTGATCGAATTTTTCAACATGGCGGCGATCGCCATTTGCGCGGAGCGACCATATTTTTCCCTCGCCTTTACAAAAATACAGGTCAAGTCCGCTTTTTATAAAACTTGGCCAATATGCACATAACTGTGTACTAAAGAGTTCCCTAAACATATTTAAGTGTTCCCGCTTACCTTCAAGGAGATATTTGACGCTGAAAGTGATGCTCGACTTCACAATTAAATAACTTTTATAATTTCCCGCCGATATCATCAATTCAAAAACGAGGTAGCAGAAGAACCTGTGAACTACGTCATCAATGTGGTTGTAGCTTGACAAATCCTAAAATGGACCGATGACGCGCAAGAAAAGACGCGACCCCCCCTTCCGAAGCGCTAACGCCGGCAACTAAAAAAAACGTCGAAGCAGCCTAAGCCGAGTGCCAAGTTTTGTCACGTACCTAACTTGTATCAGTGCCACAGTGACAGTCACTCACTCCCTCAGTCACGTCAGTGTGTGTGTGAGCGTAGAACTTAATTGTGTGGATAGGCATAGACTCTAGTATATAGTATATAGATCTACTGTTAAATGTGTTAGTATTACGCACCATCTTGACAACCGGGGCCATTTCGAAACGGGAGTGTCCCGTTTCACAACAGATTTGGTTTTAAGAATCATAGAATACCTGTCCGTTTAGCAGCCATGACCACGTGGCAACGAAATGTCGCGCTATTATTTCTCAATTATCTAGGAAAATTATGCATTGTTGTGAAAATTAAATTGAATAGAGAATATATGACATATAGACTTCTGGATCTATACATATAAATATGAACAAATAAATTCTGAAAACAGTTAAATTATTTGAAGTTGTTGAAACGGTCCTCTCCACGTTACAAAACAGGATGGCAATTTCGAAATGGGAAGCTGACCGATTCAACAACTTAAAAAATATAAGGTTTTCAGAAATAATTTTTTCACATTACATATACATATATAAATGCCTACAAACACATGTGAAAATAATAAATATATATTTTACAAAATGATGCACATTCAAATTTATCATGATCTGATCATGCTGATGCTGTGCTGAATCAAGTGGTTATGAAATGGCCACCCATCTTACAACCACAAGGCTTGTGGTGTGGTTCCTAAATGGGAAGGTCCAGTTTTAAAACGGGCAGGGTTGCGAAATGGGAAGGCCAGGGGGAAGACAGCAATAGCTATCCTGGTCCCTCAGTTCACATTGCAGATTACTCAATAATAATTTTAGTATTATAATTTCTTGTATAATTATTATGTGAACTGAATAAATCTATCTATCTAAGGCACATATATTATATATAATTATGCTGTATAGACTCATTTCCAATTTCAGCAACCATTTTCTCAGTAGCCAACAATTAATTCATTATGTCAATGCATTTCAACAGCCATTGTAATAATGACATGCATCAGGTTATACCATTACATGATAGTCTGGCACAATAATATGAGATACTTTGGTATAATGATAGTTTAAAATAGTACACTGGGAGTAGGACTATTATGAGATGTTATATCGTAATCATGTAATCTCTTATATATGATAAATATTCATATCTAAATATTGTATGACACTTAAAATGGGCTAACATAATCATAGCAAGGTGTAAACATAACCCACTTATCTGTTTCTAGAAATCTAATTTTAAAAAGATTCAGTAATAATTACTGGGAAACGTTTGTCTAGTCAGCATCCACCATAATATTATTTATTTATTCCATATATTTGTTGTACATCACCTCCACAACTGCATTTGTAGGGTTTGCACATAATATTATCAGTGTATTCATCAGGGAACTGGACTAGTCGCCCTCAATTGTATTTGCTCATCAGTTAGTTTCGTCCAGTTTTATATTCACCCTCGGGAACCATCGCCCTTGATTTATTTAATTACTCTATTATTAGAATATAATTGATTAAAATAGATCAAGTACAATGTATTACCAATTAGTTAAAATGCAATTTATTACTAAGTCGAAAACAACCATAGATAGACAAGAATAGCAGACTATATATCAGTATACAGTAGCAGCTTACCGTAGGTCCAGGCCATTAAGCCTATACTTTAAGTCATTATTATTACCCTTATTTTGGGGAGGTCGGCTTAATGGCCAGTGATAATTCAGTGTCCAGAAATTCAGTAACCAGGAGAAGAATTTCAGGGTGTTAACACCCGTCTAGACTCAATCTGTATGCAAACGGACATCAATCTTCATCTTGATCTAAACTGTAACGAGACAACTCATACCCAAGACATCCCGTACCCAAGAGCATCGTATATCATTCATTTGGTGGCATAGATGTACATCTTACTTTTTGTAGAAGGGTGTGTTTATCGTTCCGGTAATTATATAGGATTATTGAAAACCAAAAAGTTCAGTTTAAATAAAAATATTTATTTCAGTAATTTTATCATTGTTTCACAACAAGATCTTGTCTTTTAAATACCTCTCACTGTTCCCATGGTTTAATTACTTTCTGGTTCACAAGCACAATGTTCGATAATGTTTGTTTTGCTATTTCATGTGTTCAAAATGTATATATAATTTTATTATATAACACAGCAAGGGCAAATAGTTTCTTTTATTAGATAATAACAATAAACGGCGAATATTTTTTTTATATAAAGAGTGAATGCAACTGAGGGTGAATAGTCCACAATCCCTTCTGGGGAAGGCCACAAAAAGTTGACACAGCTCTCAGTTTAATGAAACCATTGAAGTGAACATTTATATTGGATTGGAAATATAAACGTTCTATGCAACTGAGGGTGAATAGTCCACAATCCCTTCTGGGGAAGGCCACAAAAAGTTGACACAGCTCTCAGTTTAATGAAACCATTCAAGTGAACATTTATATTGGATTGGAAATATAAACGTTCTATGTTTGCTCATAAAATGTATGTCAGAATGGCTTTAGCACAATATTACAAATAATTCATGTTGGCTTCAAATGAATTAAGTTTATCCTAGTACAGAGTCAGATTAGGGGCCAAACAATTAGTAGCTTTAATGTCTTAGGACTGACTTGTTGTGTCTTTAGGGTAGTAATTAACTGGTCCAAAATACTGGACTGTCTGGGTTAGTATCTTTTTGAGGCAAAATATACGGTAGCTTTGTAATATTTGTTTCATATGCAGTGATTTGCAATTGTTTGTATGCTTCCTGGTAGATATTTTAATATTTTGGATAGATAATAATAAGTTATCTAACTTTTTTAGGTTTTGTTTAGAAAATTGTAACATTCTTTAGTAAATTAGTCAATGTCATTTTCATGTATGGCAGGTGAAACAAATAATTTTATGACAAATAAAGACTGGTTAATTTTATTATTCATCTCATTCATAAATCATAAACTGATAAAGCCTAATAATGTCACTGAAAGTGCTTAGTTTCTATTTAATATTATCAGTTTACAAATGGAGATATCAAATGATGACTCAATCTTCAAGGTAAACTCTATCTGAAGATGTTGCCAGTTTTTTTTTGGGGGGGGGGTAATTATTTCCACATGATGGCATTACTGTCCAGTTTAGTTATACTTGTTCTAGTACATTTTCTCTTTAGGGTAGTATAAAATATTTTTGTGACTAGTACAGAATTTGCGGGATTAGTGGATCTCGAAAGTTACTAGCCTGAGGACTAGTGTGGTGAAGAATTATTTTGCTGGCTATGTCTGATACTTTGTAAAATTGCAGTGAAGACTTTACTCCATTATGGTTTTATATGTTTGAACAAATGCTCTGTATTATTACTTTTAGTGTATACAATATTACCACACAATTGGCCTTTAATATATACATTATGCTACAGGCAGATACATGGATCACCTGGTAAATGTCTATGTAATTATAGTTGGGGGCTGAATTCACTGGTACCATAACCGAGACTTTGGTCAACATGTTGACCCTTATTTCGGGGGCTTGGCTTAATGGCAGGTGCTATTTCAGTGTCAGGAAATCCAGTCATCGGGAGAAAACATTTCAGTGTGTTAGCAGATATCTAGACTCTAGTTTAGATCTAGATGCCAATGGACATCAATTGCCATTTTGATTTAAGCTCATGCAGTTATGGAATGAAAATAAAAGTGAAACAAGTTGATGATAATTATACATGGCTTTATAATGAAAATCAATGTTTATATGTAGAATTATCTGATTTTTTAAATTATGGATAAATCTTGTTGGACTCAGTAGCGCATTTCACAACTCAGTTCGAATGCAGCATTGATAACAAGACAACTCTTACCCAAGACATCGCATTCCCAAGAGCGTTTGGCGGCATAGACATTAGAGTGCCCCCATATTCAAATTTTATCTGGGCATATTTATACTAATAACGGGATAATTACTGATTAATTAATATATTTTCAATAGAGATTTAGTTATTAACTGACCTTGTATACCGGTAATTTATATTGTCTTGGTTATTGCTGCATTAGTGACCAAAACGTACCATCAAAGGCTCAGTAGTAATTGACATTATGTCTAATTATTTCTAAGCCATTAACTTCATATGTGGTTCATTGAATGTTTAATCACGCCGTTAATTTAAGTTGGATGTCCTACTTATGTGTTAACAGTTTGTATAAACGATCATTTTAATTTGCCTTGATCTATTGACAGTATACAAAACACATTGGTACAAATAACAAATTATGAAAAAACGAACTATTTCCTGCATTCAAAACGTCACCTGGAAATACCGCAGGGAAAAGTTCAGATTTTTAGATCGGTTTAATGGACAGTACTAGCATAAATCACGATATTTTAGGCCTAAAAACGACCTCGGCTTAATGGCCGGGTCGGCTTAATGGCTGGGACCTACAGTACATAAAACATGTGTACATTATTCTGTGGGATATAGAAACAACTTGTTGTTAATTGTTTATTATTTTATTTGGTATTTATACTGTGCTGTAATATTTACATACATTTCAGATAATATAGCATATCATTTATATGGGATGATTACATATAATCAAAATCTAGAAAACATCAAGACACCAATCTGATTTGATAAAGTGAGTTAAATATATATTACTAATAAGTATTACTGTAACCAGTACATTGTTATCAGTAATATAATATTTTATTCTACATTTTCTCTGTGATTAATTTCCTAACAATGATTATTAATTTTATATATGATTATTTCGTTATCATTTAGTTCCGTAAAATGTATGGTACTGGATGCTAAAAGACAACCCTGAGTTAACTATGAGTGGAAGAGATATGCGACATTTTGTAACTTCTCACAGAAATGATGAGACAGGTAAGTTGATGGAGATTGTTGGCAGATCAAATATATGGGAAGTGTTTCAATGCACATACATGTATACCTGTACAAGTATTGACAAGTTGCATGTTGTGGCTTGGGTTTTAGTAAATAAATCTATGATTGTACCAAAAACCGATATAAAGGTAAATTAATTCAGAATGATTGTGATGAAACTTTTAGGCAGTTCTCTTTAGCACAACTATATTGTTCACAAATAACCTTTGTTTCAATAAACACACTGTCATTTAATCCTTTAATTCACAAATTTAATTTAGAAGTAGTTTTCTCAACAGTATATGGTATAGTTAACTCACTAGATGATAGTGTACCACGACGTCAGATCAGTTATTAAAAATATTTCTTTTTGAAAATATAAATAGTCATTAATTGCCAGATGCCTTTATTAAAAACCAGAAGTTCTCAAGGAAATATACTGGTAGGAAAGAAAGAAATATTCAAATAAAGAAGTATTACTGGTTACAATGTAAATTTAGACTTCTGTGTGGTTTCTGCCATCAGTATGTTTTGTTTGCAGTGGTATGCCTTGGTGACGCCTAATCTGGAGTATATGGGAATTTTTGTTTTTAATTTTGTGTTTCTTCCAAGTTAAAAACTGGAATAAACAAGTTAAAAACCTGAATAAATGATCAGGCAATAGCTTTATATTCCATATATCCAGTATTAAGGTGTAAATACAGGACCAACAGCTCACTAATATTTTCTATGCATTTATAGTAAAAGAATACAATATTATTAGGATTAATTAAACAAATGAAAAAAATTGGAAATCATTCTTCAGAGTAGGGAGCAGTCTGTTAAGATCCCACAGTAAAGATGGGCGAGGGCTCAAGAGGAGTATTTCTTAATTTTGATGTTTTGTAAATTTTAATTAAAACATTTAATTATCATTCTATATTGTAAAAAGCTATCATAATTTAAAAGAAATATAATTTAAATTTACTTAAACCATTTACAGTGGTTCTAGAATAAATCTTTTTTCAACCTATTTTATTGGTTTTGGGTGTTATTAATTGTTATTTCTGTGTAATGTCTCAATCTTTAGATTTCTTTGGAAACATTTTAATTTTAGAACTGTCTTGAAATAGTTACAGGAGTTCAGTTTTAACTGATCATAAGTTTGATATGAAAAATATAGTTCACAAACACCATTTAGCAAATTAGTTCCAAGGTTCCTCATTAATGGCAATTTCTTATTAAGTTTAATTATGGATTACATGAATTGCTTATTACTCACTAAATGTTGATATAAAGGTAATACTTTTTCCACACTTTTACTCATTACCCTTGTACAGATTTATTGGTCCAGTTAACTTAACATGTGTACAACAGTTGGCATAAAACAGTAACATTTCACATTTAAAAAAATCTTTTTAACTCTGAAGGGTTCCCACAATCACAGTGTTATTATAAATCAGACATTGCACGTTTCTTTCTGGAACTGGTTCCTGGTTCATATAAAAGAAGTTGAATTTAGGATAGACAATATTTAATTGCTTTATGGCGATGGAACTAACAGCATATGAACTTTCTAAAACAACATTTGCATGACAACAAAGTGCTGTAAATAGATGTATGTAAAAGTCAGTTATATCCCCTATTGTCGAGTGACTTCAGGGAAGTGTTAGACCAGCATACAACATATTACCGTTAAATAAAAAAGATTTAAATAGCCCAACATTGATAACAGTGATATGGCTTTTATACCTGCATTCATAGCCATTGTACCGTTATTACATTTCTGCTGAAGGAAAAACTGAACTGTCAGTAGCAGGTAAACTTGTAGAACAGTGCTACAAACCATTTGGTGAATTGATTGATGTCATTGCAACTGATCACTTAAACAGTTGCCACCAATGAGGAGTGAGTGGTTTGTTTAGCTTTGGTAATCTCACATACGTGAGGTATAAGCAACGGTTTACTCAGTAGGATGACATCCTACAAACACAGATACCTTGATTTGATTCAGTCCATCACCCGGCAGGTTGAAATATGGTAGTCTAACCAATATCCTATGGGGTTATCCTCACCAATACATATGTATACAAGTACAATTAAGTAGAATAACCTTAAAGTCACATACTCATACTTAAATATCCATATTTCTTATCAGGAAAGTTTAGAGTACCAGTAATGTATAATGAGTATATTGGTTGTGGTCCTTTTATTTTTTATTTAGTCACATCATATTTATACAAGAATACCAATGTGTTTCTTTAGTTATGGAAACTTTAAAACAAAAAAAGTATGAGTTTATTAAAATTACATGATTATTTAGCTTTAAATTAAAATTTTATTTCAATTAAAATCTTTAAAAAATTCTATGTATCTTCTTTTAGACAAGTTAATACTTAGAGTAAAGGAAGGGCTTCCTGCACCAAAATACAAAGAAGTGGATTATGCCAAACTAAAGGCATTTGCTGCTGAACAAAAGTTCAAAGGTTAGTGTGTTTCTCTCCATTCTTTAACTGAAACTTTTAGTATATTAGAATCCAATGTAGTTATTTATTTATGTTTATGATGTTAAAAAATTGTGCTCATTAATGCTAAGCCTACATCGTCATTATAAGCTATCATAATGAATGCAGATAATATGTCATAATGTACTAGTATATGGCTATATTTGATTAAATGGTAGCCCAGTATTTGTTTTGGTAACGTCATGATGGCTATTTTATGAAGACCAAATATTGCGCTGTGGAAAGTTTCTGTCATATTGCTAATGTTAAGATGACTGTTATTAAACACTTTGAATTTGCGAAGTTTTTAACTTAAACTCTTTTGAAGTTTTGCTTTATTAAAGTATGATTCTGTTTTCAGGTCATGAAAAGTTGATCAAGGTTAAGAAACTACAGCTGGTTTCAAAACAAAGCAAAGAGAATAATCTTCTGAAGCAGCATCATATGGTTTGGAAGAAAGAATTTAATCGGCTCAATTCACTGAAGAATCACCTACAGGTCAGACTTAGTTTAGGGCATTTGATGATCTCTTGACTTACACCAATCAGCACATACTTTATGATAATATAAATAGATAGCTTCTTCTCTGGTCCAATTATAAATATGAATTAGTGTGGTCATTGACTTCAAATATATTTATCATTGCTAAAATGTTTTCAAACAAGTAATTAATCATATGTATGAATTGTTTATAGCTTACAATAAACAGGGTTAACCTGGAAAATAACAAATTCATATTCCAGGTCCTGGAAATGTCCTTGAATTTTACAAAATCAGGAAATGTCCTGGAAAAAATATTGCTTATAGAAGAAAACTTCGATTGTAGAAGAAAAAGAGTACCCATACATAGTCTTGATATCCCATGATAGTTAAAAATTAAATAAAAGTGGGTGTACCAGACAGCTAGAGTGGATGAGGAAGATGCTGTAACATAAAACTGTCAATAACAAATCATACTTTGAATAAATATTATATGCTTTTTCACACATATTTTGATCGATTACTTTGTCCTGGAAAATGGTAATTTTGTCCTGGAAATGGAATTGGAATTGACAAATTTGGAATTGAAATTGAAGTTTCTTACAAACAATTTAATCCAGAAATTAATTTAGCATTTAATTTTTTAATTCAGAAATATTTCTTCCATGACAGTCCTACTTGGAATATAAACTACTCTGGAGTAGGTATTCCAAGTAGGGTTTAGAAAATGTGGTTAGTCAGATTAATTATCAAATGTTTGATTGAATTAATCAAATAGTTTAACTTTATTAAAAACATTTGCACAATATGACATCAGCTATGAAGCTCAATAAAAACAAAGACATTTAAATTAACCATGGTTAAAGATGAGTGTGATCCTATTCATGGATAACTATTTAATCTGCAGAATAAATCAGAAGTTGATGATACCTTTATAAAGGTTATTACATCTTCATTCTATCATCACCATGATCCCATTTCTACTACAATTTATCCTTTATACTCCCCTCTGATACTCACAGATAGACCAAATCACATTACATGAAATATTTAACAATGTAAATTCTACTATTGTTTTCTTTGGTTCAATAATTATTACCATGCACACACCTATATACACACACACACAATACCTGACACTGATACATTGAAGATAATTATGCATACGACTGTATCCTCTCTCACCTACAACAACATTGCTTCTTATAAGTTTGCATCACCAAGAATAAAGTCAATTTAACTCAGTGCAATTAATTGATAGGGGTAGTCAGCTCTAGGATAATGCATTAAGAAAATATAGGTCTAGACAATGAAATGCACAAACTGAATTTTAAATAACAATACAGAAGTGACATACTGTGGAAACAATTACAGACAATAGATAAATATGTTACCATATATACTTGTGTATAAGCTGATCTCTTATGTATGACTAGGTCAGTATATTAGTCCATATCATGGGAAACTGTTTAACTTGAATATAAGACAAGGAAACATTTTAAGTTTTGAAGATGTTATTTTCAGAAAAGTGGCGTTTTCCTTTTGATCTTGGATGTTGAAATCATGAAGAACATTGAACTGCTGGGGTAGTGGTATTTCTTTAATCTGAAACTAAATGCAAAGACAACTATAATCATGTGGGAACTGCTAATTATTGCTGGTACTCAAAGCTTTATGTTTTTAAAACACTGAATGAAACAAATCAAAATACAAAACTATTTTTGCCTGACTCACGTATCAAATGAGATAGGGGAATTACATTTTTTAAATTAAATGGTAAATCAATTTGTGAATTTTTTTTTCTAGCAAACTTCAATTCCAATTCCAAATTTATCAATTCCAATTCCATTTTTCTAAGATAAGAATTCCAATTCCGGGATTGGAATTGCCCATCACTTCTTATTCCAGAATTGAATTGACCCGATGTCTGGTCATTTCATAATCTAAGGCTGATAAGGTTTCCTGAAGCACTACATAATTATTGACAAATAAAGTTAGCTCTATTTTGTGACCATCTAACTAGTTGTTCAGTCAGTGTGTATAGACAGACACAATTTTATAAAGATGTAATTTGTGTGATTTCTTTGATCCTATTTTATTTATTTTTTATAATTTCAGGCAGATGTTGATGAACATGTTCGACAGAATGCAGAATCAGAACTTCTTGGCCAGATTTATGGCGATTTTGAATCTTATGAAAATAAACTAGACAGAGATTTACCTAAGTTTCGTGACGGGACAATCACACCCATATGGAATCTTAGGTTAGACATAAAACTTTTATTGATAACACAAATAATATGTCGAAGCTTAGATTAGACAGATCTTAGGTTTTGGGATATTTGGGATATTTAAACAAAAGTTCGTTTTTTACCATTACTTCCTTACTAAATATTTACTTATGCAGCTAATTACAACCAATAATGACTATTTAGGTATTATTAACCATTCCTATAACTATATCATATATGAATGAGTGCTCAAGAATGTTTTGAGTGGTAAGGTAGAGTGCATGCCAGATATTAAAGGAAGTTATCAAAGCAGTAAAACTAGCTGTCTATCTGCTTGAATGCATGCTTGTCTGCCTGCCTATTTGTCTGTCTTGCTGATCCTGTCTGATTAACTAGAATAGCTTTACATTGAATCTTTATCAATTTTATCTGTTATAGTGTCCGAGATAGAGCCTGCTGTAGAAACAGCATATTCTATCCAAATTACCCCATCTTTGTTGTCCCCAACTTTCTCCATATAAATCATTATTTAATATTCTTGATAAATCTGTCATTATCAAGTCTGGATATTGGCCAAATATCATATAAAAAACTGGGGGTGCCTTTATGGTCTAACTGGCAGCACAAAATTAGGAGCACAGATCATTAACACCTGAGTTTGAATCTCAGTGTGGGGATATCTGAATGGTATTTCATCTTTGACTTCGGTTCATTAACTTTTGGAGGTTGCTCAGCCCATTTAGACTACCATGTGCACAAAAGTTGCCATAAATCACCAATTATCATATCATGAACTAATGTTTTAAGTAATAAATTCACTAAATAAAACCGTTTACCACAAACAGGATATCTCTGTGGTAATCAATATATATCTATATTAACTAGACACATTTATTAATGCATATTATGCAGATGATTATGATCAGTATCTAATACTGATTATGATATTTAAAACAATAATAATTGTTTTAATTCAATTATTTATATATAATAAATCAGCGTCAGAGAACGTAAAACTCCATCCGTTATTTATTATAATGTTTTGCCATTTTACAAAGTGATATTTATACCAAATTAGAGAAAGGCTAATTCACCTTTTCTGTATTTGTCTGTATAATATCCTATGCCTTTTCATATTTTTTGTCCTTACAGTAAAATCTTTTTGCTCTTTTGCTGGAGAAACCTTCTAAACAATATCGAACCACAGCAAGAAATATTTATTTGATTTTTGTCTGATTTAGGGAAGATCTTATCATTTGGGTTGAGGAGTGCAAGTTATGTGGGATGACATCTGACCTTGAGAAGCCCGAGAATGTCAAAGATACAATTGATCTTGTCAAAAATCAACAACAAAAATTGATGGAGAAATTACGCCATGAACAGAAAACATTAGAAGAGGAGCTCAAGTTAGGTATAGTGAGAGTTTACAGTTCTATATTTACTACAGAGTAATAAATCTAATTACCACACATACCCGCGTATAAATCTACCCGGCAGATAAGTTGAGGTCAATTTTTGACCCTGTAATTCTTTCCTCAAGCAATTTTATGCTCACCGTATAAGTCGAGGTCAAGTATTGGCTTAAAATCCCGCAAAATTCTCATCATCCGCAAAAAAGCTGACCCAGTCGTTTCAAATTCATGATGTCGGCAAGTGCGTCATAAATATATTGATTTCTTCATCGGCAGCGATATATATATATATATATATATATATATATATATATATATACAAATTTTGCTTTGATGTTATAACTATTAAATAAACTTGTCACATCAAACACACTTGATTGTAACTTCAACTGGCAATTGTTATTAATTACTTGTTTCACAGCAAGTGGTGGGCAACATTTGCAATGTGAATAGTAATTTCTGTATTACCACTAATCATCTGTATGTTTCGGTAGTTAACAGCACAATGACTATCAAGTATTATTACTTAAAGACTAGTATGTTTGTGAGATCCAAATAATGGTTTGGTTACAAATGAATCATTTTTTATTGAATAAGACTATAGTAGGCAGTGATGTGGTGATTTTGTTCCAACTCTGGCTCATACAAACGTGCCTAATTGTAACTTCAATTGGCAAGCGTTATTAATTCATTGTTTCACAGCACGTCTGGAGGTACTGGTAGGTAACAGCGCGTGACAATCAAGAATTATTACATAAAGACTGGCTTATTGTTTGTGAGATCCAAATAACAGTTTGGTCAAAATTAATTGGTATTTATTGAATAATAATGGGCAGAAGGCAGCAGACATGGGATTAATTCAATTGGAATTGATGGTCAGATTTTGAAATAATCAGCTAGCCATTCAACAGCTGTATAGAATTCGGGTTTCTCTTCTATAATAATAATCATCAGGAATAGAACATAATAATAATAATAGTGTATATTTAATAAAGCACCCTTACTAGCAGGATCCATCAAAGGCGCTGTAAAGCGATACCCCCAAATAATATGTCTGTAAAATCAAATAAAAAATTTAAAAGAACTAGCATATTAGCATCGAGGGAAGAAAATAATACCCATTGTCACCCACAATAGTTTGCATTATAACCATTGATAAATTCCATGAAATAATGTTTTACTTTTGGTGTTCCTGATGTATATCACTATTTCCTTTACTTACATTTAAATATAAATGGTAATAGACCTGTATATTTGACCTATATAATATTATGGTGTCGTGCACTGCTTATTGGGTATATATATATATATATATATATATATATATATATTGTGTCCTGACTGCATATTTCTGTTTTCAGTGCTTGATCCACAAATTGGTATAATTATGTGTGTATTTTGCAATGAAGACTTATTATGTTTTGTATTTAGTTGCTACCAGTTTTCTGACACTCATTTTACTTACCAGTATACGTTTTGCATTTCTGATTTATATATTTTTTAACATGCATTTTACAGGGGATCTTCCAACTTTGAGTCGACTTCCTCTTGAGAAGAACATTCAAACTGGAATTCCCGAAGAAGCATTTGATCTCGAATGTCCAGATCTTGAACTGAAGGCGTCTGTGTTACAGGAGTTTATACTTCTAGACCAGAAATATGTAGAGAGACTCGATCAGCTAGAGGAGCAGCACCAGAAAGCCACAGAGTTAGTTTATGTTATCCGACATTGAAATCACCGTAACTTCAGAGTCCACGAAACGTGTACACATATCGTGTTGGTTAAGACGGGTTTCACTCGCTAATTTATAAGATCAGAATTTTAATACTTAAGTATTAAGCCATTGTATGTATGTATTTCAGGTCTTCAACTGGATACTGGACTGAAGCAGACCATTTTGTGTTCTTATACGTCTTGGACCAGTACACACATGACATCCAAAACAGACGTTTGCTTTATATAGACAGATTAAAACGTCACCTCCCTCATATGACAAGAGCTGACATAGTATGGCAATATATATATATTCCACCTCTAACACATTTTATTTATCAAGCCATGATGATGTTGATAATGGTAGTGATGATGATGATGATGATAATTATGATGATAATGGTGATGATAGTGATAATGGTAATGCTTATGGTGGTCGTCATTATGATCAGGATGATAATGGTATTAATGATGATGATGATGATGCTGATGAAAATTGATGATGGTGGCAGTCTAAGCATTGATGTTGGACAATCCCAGGCCTGCCACTGATCCCTATTTTCCCTACTTTTCCCTACTTTTTCACCTCCTCCCTATTTTTCCTACTTTTCCCTACTTTTTTGGTGTTATCCCTATTTTTTAACTAGTTTTTTTTCAAGTTTTCCAGATTGGTTGAGTTGGCTGGAGAGTGTTCCCTAGATTCTACCCAAAAATTACTCTTTGCTACTCATTGACCACAACACATCATGGAGTCAATTTTGGGTGAGTATTTCTCTTCATTTTATTATCAATCATTGCGATTCCCAATGAAGATACAACTGAGGGAATTTCCTCTTTTTCATTCAGCATGAAAATGTGTAGCATATGTAAACTAGATACCTCAGTGTTTGAGTGAACCTTTTTCTTGGACATATGGAGAAAATGGTACACTATGCTCGGATATCTTTGTTTGCATGTTCACACAAGTTTAAATGGTTTTTATTTCAGTTCCTGTGTACCATTATATCCACATAAATGTAGCCTACTAGTTACCAGATAGGTTATAAGAACATTTATATGAACTAAACTGTTTAACTAGCCATGCCTCATGGAAATACCAAGTTCCAAGAAAGATGGTTGTCAGAGAAAGACTCTCAGGGAAACCTCTTGGCTACACGTTGTTAACCAGATCTGACTGATCCTTACAAAGCACTGTGTTTGGTGTGCAACAAAGGATTCTCCTGCAGTAATTCTGGCAACGCCCACATTATTGCACACGCAAAGGAAGCTAAACATATTGTTCTTCAAAAGAGTAAGAAAGGACAGAAAGTATTAGGAGAGGTACAAATTTCAAAATGATGCGCCAGCACGTCAACGTCTACCTCTAAAACTACCAATACACTTGTGGCATTCTGAGATGAAAGTCTCACAGAGAAGATTTGCAAAGCTGAAATTTTGTGGACGATTAAAATGTGTGTAGAAGATTGGTCATTTGCTTCCAGTGGTATCTTTAGAACAATGTTTCCTGGTCAAATATCCTCAGGTTTTTCCCTAAGTAGAACAAATGCTACATACCTTATATCTGATGGGTTAAGTCCATATTTCAAAAAGAAGTTAGTCGGGGACATTAATGAAAGTGGAACTTATTTCATAATCCAGTATGATGAGAACACAACCGGTGAAGAAGCAAATGGATGTAATTGGACGATACTGGTCACACTCCCGGAAGGAGTCTGTAGTGCATTTCCTGTCAGCTTAATTTTTCAATCATGCCAAAGTTGTTGATGTTGCTCGTGCATTACTTGATACCCTGAACCAGCCAGACTACAAGCTTGATCATGGAAAATTCTTGAGTCTGTCGTCTGTTGGACCAACTGTAAACAAGGTTGTGTGGAAGATCATTGATGAGCGTTTGAAGGCAGAGGATCTTCGTGGCCTCCTTCCTTTTATCCCCTGCAGCCTTCATGTTGCTCATATTGTCTTAAAGAATATGAAAGTGAAGTGGACCAACTGTGCCTAGACTTGTTCTACTGGTTCAAGCAGTCACCCTGTAAGTGGGAGGATTTCCTAGAAATCCTTCAAGAGAAAGTATTTCTCATTTATTCTCAGTGGCTAACTTTTGGTCCTGCTACAGAAAGAGTCATCAGGCATTATGCTGCAGTCTGTGACTACTTGTTGAAACACCTGTTGTCTAGGGAGCATTAGAAGAATGATAATTACCACAGTATATGTGCCTGCTTGAAAGACAAGAACACAATCACCAAGCTTAAATTTGTAGCATCACTGGCCAATATTTTTTAACCTTTCCTAAAGTTATTCCAGACTGAGGGCCCCGTTTTTCATATTCTCCACAGTGAATGTGGTTCTCTGGTTAGGAGGGTGTTTGGTAGATATTTAAAGGCAGATATGCTCAACAAAAAGATTAAAGAGGTTGATTATAAAAAGGGGGATAACCAGATTCCCAATTCTGAGGTAAAACGTGGCGCTGCTGTTTCAGAAAAGATGCCACCAGAGCTAGAGATCAAGGTGATGAGAGAATTTTATGTCACCATCTCCAGGTATCTGATCAGCCGGTTGCTCATTGATGATAAAATCCTGAAAGCATCTAAAGATTTTCAATCCATTGATGCAACACCAACATGGAACAACAAAACGACTGAAGAAACTCATTGTAGCTGTTCCTCATGTTCTAACCGATATAGAGGTGGATTCCGCATTGCAAGAGTGGATAGTATATATATACACAAAGATATACCTGAGAACTGGTACTTGACAAGACAACCTACCACAGAGTGGACCACTACTAGAAAAATGTCTTCCAGCTAAGGAACTCCTCAGGACAGCCAAATTAGTTCGTGAAACTTCAAACATTCATCCCTTGTCTCCCGACTATATGACATGGGAATGCAGATGTAGAGAGATCCCTCTCTCATAACAAGAATGTGTTGACAAGTGAGCAATCATTTCTATCTCCAGAAGTATTCTCCAAAAGTGGATTTGTGTCAATGATAAGAAGAGGAAGTTAATCAACAACTATGGGAAGAAGCTGAATAAAATTAAGAAGTCATAGATTACAAGCCTCAGAGAATTGTTTATTAGAGTTGATGTAGTTGTTGTGTTATGTAATTGAGTGAATCTCTGTTTTGTTCAAGTCATGTCAGCATTATGCAGGATTTATTTGTATGCTATTATTTATGTCATACTCTCAATATTTAGAATATGTCATAATTTGTTCCATTTAATTTTGATGACATTCTGATTGTGATACGCAACAGTATTATCTAACTGATATTAAGTATGATTCAGTTTTAGTATTACAGGTGTTATTTCTGATTGTATTGTAAATATATTTTTCAATAAATATATTACAGGAGATGACAGGCACCCTCTTTAGCCAACTGTTCCAATTGAAGAAAGCTAACTGAACATCACCCAATTTAGATAAATGGTGGTAAGGCCATTAAATAGTGAGTACATACATTATCAATTGTAATCAAACAAAACAGGGTTACAAATGAACAACAACAAGCACTGAATTTATTTAAATTTTCAGATCACTCTGATGACCGTAATTTTATTAGACTCTTGTGCATGTCCTGAACCCCCACCAAACAAGCATAGTGCTGGAAACATTGCATTTAACAACCTTCAAAATCCCTATTTTTTCTGTGAACTAGCCCTATTTTCCCTATTTTTATCCCTACTTTTTCGTCGAAGATATCCCTAATTAATCCCTACTTTTTGTCTTTGGGTAAGTGGCAGGCCTGCAATCCATACTAAAAATACAAAGAAAAATATATGCTATAATATAATAATTTAAGCAAGTTATTTTCATGAACGTTACATGAAAGTTGCTGGCTGTTCGTATTGTAAGATTCTGAATGAACTAATTTATGTCATTGTCTCATTAAAATCTGTCCATATCAACATTCATCCTGATTATAATTGTAAGTTTTATACTAACCGAGTGTTAACTGATGTTGAGAGAGATGTCTTAGTTACTGTTTGCTCCAATGAGTTGATTATAGACCTCAACCATATATACTCGTGTATAGGCCGCACTCATGTATAGGACACACACTGGGTTTTAAGACCAATAAACCCCCCTAGAGTCAAGCCTGTGTATAAGGCGCACTAAAATCTGCAAATTTATTAAAAACCCAAAATTTCATCATCATCACTATCTTCATTGAACATCTGTTGTATCTGTTCATGTGTCATCATATATGTCGTCACCTTCTTCGTCCGAGTCAGTGTCAGATTTGTCATACTGTTCATCCCACTATATATCATTTTCCGTGCCATCTAAATCATTGCTGATAGAGCACTTCTTGAACGATTTAGTAATAATGCCGGGGTCGGTTTAATCCCAGGCCGTTTTCACCCACTGTGTGATGATAGGTAACAATGGCCTCTTCAGGTTGTCTGCTGCTGTGCGTCGTTTCCTTAATGCTGTTTGAAGTAGTTTATTAGTAGTTCCCATGTACCAGCTTTGGAAGTAATTAACACATTTTTAACTTATTTACTGTGGCCGTATTTACCGTTCAGTTCAATTACACACGCTCACACATTTCGATAGTAATGACTCGTCTTAGATAGATCCAGGTCATTTGACACCTCTAGATATTCCCAGGTGGCCTTGGTACCAGCAACAGTCTGACCCTGACTACACTACCCATAGATTATTACTTGACAACAGGCCAATGCCACGATACTCACTGAGACTGGGTGTGCGAAAATATCCATTTTAGGGATGATTGTACATCTTTAGACTTCGAACGTACAACAACTCACCACGAAATTGTCCACTAAATTCTTAAACATACAGTGACTGGGACTAGTTAGGTGGCAGACAGCCTGGTTGGATAATCTTAACAACTATGTAGGAATTATAATCGTCACGTAGTTATTTCTGTAGTCCCGCCTCTGCAATGGATAATGGATGTATAAACAGTTACGTGTTGTTACAAAAACTGAATACCCATGATCAGTCCGAACACCTAAAGATCATGGGCCGATATTGTTGCCCAGTAAGCCAGAGACCTTGGAGGCCTGTGAACTTCACACTTTGTGGTCACGTCACTAATTAGAGCATCGGATTAAATAATCGTGGCGGTCATCACGATTAAGTTTGGCTTTGAGAGACAACAGGAAAAACACACCTAATTAATTTGTTTTTGTTCATATATTCCTTATTTTTGTATTTCCCCCTAAATTATGCCAAATATTACCTTCCCTTTTAGTCTGACCTATGTATAAGATGCACTCGCTTTTGGCGCCAATTTCGTGGTATCAAAAGCGCGGCCTATACACAAGTATATATGGTATTAGGCACCAAATAGCGATGAAGCTGTAAATTTCATTTTGTTTATCATTAATCAAATGTTTCATTTAACAGGTGGCAGCACCATCTTGTTATGTCCAGAATTTATACCCATGCACCAACTACATTCATCCTGCAAGGAAATTAAACAATTAAAAGAAAATAGTTTTGATCACTTTAATTAGTTTGATATTATTCGTCTAAATTAACAAGTTAATTAAAAGGATATGGTAAACGAATTGTTATGTCTGTTACATTTCTATTGTCTAGGTCTCCCATGAAGAATGGTGGATGATGTACAAATACTATTTTGAGCGGAGAAAGGATTTGATCTCTGATTGGTCACGAGACAGGACAGAGTTGTTAAACAGAGCAAAAGTTGTGTTTTCTGAGGCGTTAGCTGCATATAGATTGGAAGAATATAAAGAACAGAGTAGACAAAAGCAAAGAGAGTTCTGTAATGATTTATATACAAAGGTAAGCTAGGTTAACGTGACAGTCATTATATTGTTATAAGGAGCTAGGTGCTGATAATTATCAACTTTTAATCAGATGAAGATGGTCATAATTTTATAGAATAGTTTTGCAAACAGATCATATTAAATTGGATTAGAATTTGGAAACTTAGTTCTAATTACGTATGCATTAATATGCTAAATATATACAATTGAGTCTAGAAATAATATATACTGCATAATTTAATTATGTTGCATATTCTATTTATTTGATGTTAAATTATTTACATAAATCTGTAAAATAAACCTTTGGTGACCCTTTTTAGATAATTATAATATTAACAGTTACTTTTCTTGACATTATTAGCTGCTCTATCATATATATATCTTGCACGTTATACATAAATTAAGTGTTTTTTTGGATAGAAACACAACAAATTACTTAGTGTCTTCGTGGTGGGAAAAGTATCCTCATTTAAAACACTTGCGCCAATACCTCATAACAGTTGCTAAAAACACTTCCTGGTTGTAGGCTGGATTTTGGACCAATTTTCAGCAGAAAATGGGTCATGATAAACGACAAATATTTATCAGCCAATAGTTTCCAGATTTGAAATAATGCTAAAATCTACTGTTGTAACCATTTCAGATGTCATATTTATAAATATTTACTGAATATAAGAACCATGCTTGAAGGATGGGAAAGATTTCGGTGACATGGTGATCTTGGCTGGTAAACATCCATTTGCATTATGATGGTCACGTGACTCAAATATTCTCTCTTGATTGGCCAGTTGTCTTTGTTTACAGTAAATAAAAGCACACGATCTGTGGATTTGTGTCCCTTTCCTGTTTATTTGTTTGATCACTGTGGGTTTTTTCTCCATTTTATGTTAATAATATGCCATAAATATGGATTTCATATATCATATTAACTGTTTTCATACTTCGCAGAAAGAATTATATGGAGTTTTTGGTAACTTAATTGTGCTTCTTCCTTGATTATTGCTGTCTTTTGTTGGCTATTTTGTGCTTTATTTTATATTTAAACAACAATGGGCTTCCCTTATCACCTCAACAGCCACAAGAAGCAAACTCCTGGCCAGATTGTGGACACGACCAAAATATTTTTACTGGATGAACTATGAACTGTTGATTATTATATACTTGTATTGTGTTAGAGTGTGGATCAGTAAAACCACAAACACATAATCTTTATCACCTTTGTGGTCTAACTGGTAGTTGGATCACAGATCACTACCACCTGAGTTTGAATCTCAGCGTGGACATAGCTGATTTTCATCTTTGACCTTGCTTCGTTACCTTTGGAGATCGCTCGCCCCATTTAGCCTACCACATGCTCAAAAGTGGCCGTAAAACATCGATCATACACAGATTTATGATCTGGTGTTCTCCGTTGATTCCAACACAGTTTTGTTCTGACTAGTAAAATAAACAAGGTTTTAATAGCTATTAAAATTTGTTGTAGTAAGAAATGTGCTGGGCTAGTAAGAAATTTGGTTGGGCTAGTGGATTTAAATTTTACTAGCCCAGAGGCTATTGACATGTAGAAATATTTTTCTGGCCCTGAGTTCATACCTCCCTGGTATTATCACCCACCCTGATAGTTCCCCTGTCTCGCTTCATAGTCCATGTATAACACAGTTGATGGGTTAATTGTGGATCCCAACGACTGTGTTATAACAGGGCCCTAATTTATCTATATATATATATATATATATATATATATATATATATATATATATATATATATACACTATAGTCACTAATCCAAAATTCCCAGTTTTCAGTGTATTAATAGAGTGTGTTGGTTGTTTTTCTTTATATAGCCATGGAATATATATTTTTAATGTAATGATGCTTACACACACACACACACACACACACACACACACACACACACACACACACACACACACACACACACTGATGAGTAGACCAGACACATGCTTAGGTATACGCACACATCTATCAATATGTGGAGGTATGGAACATTTTATTTTTAGATTAATGTATGTACATTTGTATTTAGATTTATGGAGGTAGGTTTCGAAGGATGTTTAGATATGTTGATGCTCTGTGCCTGTTGCCTCTTACTATGTACCCTAAAACACACACACGCACACATACACACACACACACACATACACCATACACGTATATACGTACGTACATACGTACATACATACACATGTCTCAGCAAGAAAAGTCGCCACTCTGGATTCAGTCCCCTGAAGAAACGTCCAGAGTTTTAATTCACGGTTCGAGATTCTCTGTGCCTGTGCCTTATTATACACAGCTAAAACACACACATATATATGCTTACAATAAATAAATTCTAACAAATGTCACCTACTTATTTTACCATATGGATGATATTTGCTAAATATCATCCATAGTTTCTGCCGGATATTTTCATTATTAGTAAAATCTTTAGTCCGAAGTCTGGAAGAATAAAAAAACAAAAACAATATAGTTGCACCAGTATCTCATGGCTGACTAGGTTATCTTTCTAGTGTTGATGACTGAAGTATCTCAAATGAACCCTGATTGTAGTTAAACAAGGTACATTGACTACCTGCTTCATCAGGAAGATTGTCACTTAAAAGAAGAAGTTTGCTACGATAAGAGTATAGCCATATGAATGACTTAACTTGAGTCAGTGTTTATGATGAGTATGGTGGAATTACAGAAGATAGAATTGTCCCTTAGATGTTTATAAATCATGAGTATATTACTAAAATAAAATCGAGTGATTGGGGGAGGGGGGTGAAGTTAAATAGGGCCACGTTAATATAGTTAAAAGCAAAGTTGTCGTAAAGTAGATTATCTGGTTTTAAATGAGGCTTTCATAACGAATACAGTATGAGAAAAACCAGTAATTAAAAGGCTTTAGACATAATACAGCTGCAATATGTTAATTTCTTCAACAAGTTAATGACATTATTGTCAGAAATATCTGAAGGTAGCCATGTTAATTATGTCATACTTAGATCAAATGAACGTTGTATATATTGATCACTATTATTGTATTATAGCTGTAAAGTATTATTGTACTATATAATGGTTTAAGTGTGCCAGAAAGAAAGGAAATACAATATAACAGAAGTTGTTATTATACACTTTGATAAAGGCTCGGAAAATGGTTCATTTTAGGTACGTGAATGGAGGCAGATGAAGTTAGAAGCAATGCAACTGGAGCAGGAATATCTGGAACAACGGCGCCAAGAAAGACTTGCTCTACTCCGAGAAGAGGAAGAGAGAGAAAAAATCAAACGTCAACGAGAAAAAGAAAGGGTAGATAATGATCAGTATGCTTTCTCATCCTTAATTTTATTCATATATACTGTTTCTTTCCTTCCTCTTTGCATATGGCATGAATACCATTCTTAAACTCTCTCTCTCTCTCTCTCTCTCTATATATATATATATATATATATATATATATATCTGTGTGTTTGTGTATGTGTGTTCATAACGTCAAGCATTAACCATAAAAGTAATACTGACATATCACTATAAAATATCATTCAAAAGATATTGCATTAAGTAATCTGAAATTTTAGCATTTATATGACATAATTAAATTTTGCTATAATAATTATGGGTGATTGATTTAGAAAAAATAAATTTTTAATGTATTTCACAGCATATCATCCTGATGGTATTTCTTGCATAGTTAAATAACGTTTAAAAACTATTTCATTGCAACTTGTTATATACTAGAATATCCACAAAATGTTCTGCAAATAGTCTAAAGGCCATAAATAAAATAGCTCATTTGTTGAATGTTCTGTGAATGTTAACTGTTATTATAAAGTTTCATCATGAATAAACAATAGTAACAATCATTATTATTATTATTATAGATTGAAGCTTACCACGATCACCAAGCAGCCACCAGGAGAAAACAAGAACTAGAGAATAAAGTTAGACTTGAAGAACTGAAAAAACAACTTGAAGAACAAGCTGTTTATGATATTCAGAGGTATGGTCACTCAGTTCTCTGCTGACTGGCTCAACGGTCTTCTAATAAGCTCAACTGTTAATTAATGGAGTTAGATGTCTACTACTTTACTGATTGGGATCCTCATATAGCGCAATAGGTTAAATTTTGTCATCAAATGCTACAACACCAACAGTTGGAGTTAACATTGCGATGGTAGAAAAGGGAAAAGATAACTTTAGACTTTAAATATGTTGCAAACTGTTTCCAAATCAGAGCTGCATCTAAACTCCAATACAGTAAATATAATCTGGACTCTTTTGTGTTATAGTCCATTAGATTGATGAATCAATACATTATTCACTCTATATATGCCCTTTAAACACTCAGTGAGCCTGAGAATGTGTTTGATTACATTTCCTTCATGTCAAAGTATTAAAACATATTGTAATAACTTTATTGCCCTTAATACACTCAGTGAGCCTGAGAAGATTGTTTGATTGCATTTCTTTCTTGTCAAAGTATAGAAAAATATTGTAATAAATTTATTGCGATTGATTATGGAACTTTTGCTGATTTGACAAGTTTGTAATTCTAAATAATTCTAAATATATTGATAATATTGTCATTAGTATGTGTTTATTTCTACAAGGAATATTAATTTAATGAACCGTAGCTTACTGGATACTGTTTGTCGGTGTCAAAGTTGAGCACTCCTCTCCAGAATGGTAAGTTCTCTAAATGATCTAAATATCCGTTGATATTATTTATATAACTGTAAATCTTATGTTACTGGCTCTAGAGTGAAATACAGAGAAGCTGAATTAGAGAAAAAGAGAGAAGAACAAATGAGGAAGGTGGAAGAAGAAGAGAGAGCAAGAGCTGAAAAAGAGGAGCTGCTGGAGAGAATACGAGAAAAGGTAATAACAGTTTGATGGTTGAATACCTTGAAATATATTTAGATATTTATGCACGCTCTTAAATTCATAAAATACAATACCGGTAATCAATATTGAAAATACCCTTATCAATATAATAATTTGTTTTAAAATTTGTTTTCTTTTTTATCAGGCTAAATATGATATATATATATATATATATACACACACACACAAACGATTAGTAAAATAAGAGACATTTAACCCAAAATATTCAGTTTTAAAAGAATAGTTAGAAATATAGAATTTTGTATATAGAAATATAGATTCATTACTTTTATTTAATTTTTTGGATTATATAATACATAATAGACTCTTTATCTATAAATCAATTATTAATATTTTTACTATTAGCAGTAGTATGCAGTATTTATGTAATCCTTTTCACATGCTTCAAGCTTGTCAAACCTTATATGTCTGTTCTAACAAGGACAATTGAAAGTAAAAATAATGCATTGAATTAGGTAGTAATTAATATTTAATAAAATGTGGGAAATAAGACTTCTAAATGCAATTGCATTATACAATTATAATTTTGGAATTTAAATATATTGTGCGTTTTGACCACTTCTAATCAGGGTTCCTCATTAAATCCACATTATTATTATTATTTTATATTAATTATATGGATTAAAAAAATTATATGTTCCATTAAAGATGCCATTCTCTACAACTGGTAGTTCCTGAGTGGGTGATAATAATAATTATTACTGAGAATAAATCATTTGCTGATTGAATCATATAATATATCATGTAATACATTAAGAGTATTTTGACAATGATTGGATGGTAACATCAGTCATCTAGAATTAATAATATTGAACTTAAATTAATTTATTGCTTCATAATAAAGTTAAGGAACAAGATATAACTGTGTAAAAGTAAATCAGTGTAAAAACATTTAGCATGTGAAAATAGAAATAGAATAAATTTTAAAATATTTCCTGAAGTACCTAAAAAATAATCATCAGTAATATATAGTGTATTATCCTTTATTGTTTGTAGCCATACTGTTATAAATACTATTTTGTGTCACAAACAAACAAACATTATTGGTAATGTCATTTCAGGTCCGACCTCATGTTGATGCTGACCTAATGAGACTCTGGAGTGATACAGAAGCTTGGCAAGCTAGGATGAAAGATGAGGAAGAGTTTATAAACATACAGAGACCACTATTTGAGATCAATACCTTCAGCACAAAAAAGGTTTGAATCTTTTGTTTTATTATATTATTATCTCACTCACTCACTCACTCACTCACTCACTCACTCACCCACTCACTCACCACTCACTCACTCACTCACTCACTCACACACACACACACACACACACAGAGAGACATGCACACACACACACACACACACACACACACACCAATCATTTGTAAATCTTTATTTCCAGTTGTTGTCTATATTCCAGATTGTTGCTGATCCACGGTTCCGTCTTGCTGAGAGGCTTCATGATGCTGGCTTAAATAAGAATCCTTATGCTCAGCAAGTGTACTCCAAACTGCAGCCACTAGTTGCTCCAAGACGTGATATGGAGTCTACTGTGTTTAATATGAAATGAGTCATCTGCTGTTAGGGATACATATATAGTACCAAAGATAATTGCACTGTGATAAGATAAGATATAATAAATTTTATCTGTGATAAAATAAGGATATGACACCATTAATCTTCATCTAATGATTGTCTTTTTTAGCCAAACGATGCTTTTGCACATTTTGTATTATCATATCATGTCTCACCAAGCTGGTATAATATCTCTATTGTTTAATTTTAACTTATGTTACAACATTTGCTGACAGTATCACAATGTGACTTTTTCCTGTGATTCATATCAGTCATGATACATCAGCTCTTTGATTGGTATGACTCCAATACCATAATATTAATTAAGAACTTGCTTTATATATCCCAATAAGTTGTTTGTTGATATTGTTGTTATATATATATATATATATATATATATATATATATATATATACACACACAAACACTTATATTGGTGAATATTATTTCACCTGTGATATTATTTATAAATGTGATGTTTTTGGCACCAAGTTTACAATCACTTATCAGTTAATACATGGACACATAATTAAACCAGTATTATAAATAACTTGTGGCTTCCAGATGTTTTCTGTCATAAATAGTTTGTGAGTTACTAATGTCTGTCATCAGTTTTCAGGTAACGTTAGTTGCTGAATTAACTGTACACACTTCACTAGATTATTATAAACACTTGTTGCATACTGAAACATTTATAGTTTATAGTATAGTGTGTGTGTGTGTGTTCGTGTGTGTGCGTGTGTGTGTGTTGGGGGGGGGGGTCAACCATTGTTAGCGCATAAATACGTTTTTGCGCCGAAACCAGTCATGTCACAGATTGTCAGATACTGAAATCCTCTGTCAGTAGCGGTTGTGATTGTGGTAAATTACAAATAGCTTACTGTCCATAGTGATATATTTCAGCATGACAATAAACCTCCAAGAAGGCCATTTTTAGCACACAAACTCGTGACTCACTGCTCTAGGATCGCGTCTGGCATACAGCGAGGAGCCCTTTCGGATCCGGTACCGTTCTTTAGGATCACTTGGTGAGCTCGTAAGCGAAGAACGCTATCGCACCAATTCCGATTGTGGCGACCTCGCGGATTTTCTGGTCATCTAATGACGTATATAAATATGAGACCTGACGTTTTTGCATCAACTGGTGTAATATTTGGTACGGAAAGACTTGCGAATCGCGGTTTCGACGTCCTCCAGTGTTGTCTGGCGTGGCTCGAAGGCGCAGTTTCTCTTGGAGCCTTGTGGGGCGCCTCCGTGGTCTAGCGGTAGCGTGTTGGACCACAGATCACTACCACCCGTGTTCGAATCCCGGCGTGGGCATATATGAAGGTTGTTTCGTCTTTCACTTCGTCTCATTACCTTTGGAGGTCGCTCGGCCCATTTAGCCTACTTTGTGCACAAAAGTGGCCATAAAACATCAATCATCATCATCATCTTGGAGCCTTGTTCCAGAAAGGATTGAAACCATTCAAGTACTTTACCTGACAGAGAAAAGTACATTCTGATCACATGCAGCAGACAGGTTCAGAAGAAGTTATGCTGGCTTATCTTGATCAATTGGCATCATAACGTATGAATAACAACTGCCCTTTCATTTAATTTATATAAAAATAGATAAAAGATTTGAAATAGGTTTGTAAATATCACATATTATAATAGATCGATTCAATTACCCCTGGCGCCACCATGCGGCTGAATTACACACTGCTGTCTCGGGTTGGAAGGCTAAGAATCACTGTGTTGCATGACGATTTACCGGTGTAGTGGCCGATAAATGTCTTGCTGAAAAGCTGTATTTAGGCTATTTACCAGCTATATTTGGAATTTATTTATAGTACATTAGGGGTATGTGATCTACAGATAATAATTTTGCATTTAATAGGAATGGCATAGACTTCATCCAACAGATATATGCCACTAAACTAAGTAACGTTCAATGCGATTTGCATGGATGTCATGGTCCGGCCTGTCTAGTTCAAACTTATTTTTGTATAACCTTTGCCATCTGACATGACGCTGTGAATGGATAAAATCAATGATCACATAGATCATAATTCAATGATTGATTTCTATTACCGTGACATCGGTATTTATCTATGATATATTGAAAGTGAATTAACTGTTTTATTTTCTGAATCAGCCATTCGTGCAATGTTTACTACATGTACATATCAATTAAGGGTGTTAATACTCTAATGTAATAAAAAAAATTATTTAATGATATACAGGTGATACAGATATGATTGGCTCCCAGGTACAAGTACAATAATATTTCTAAAACTCTACATTAAATACTTAAAAAGTCTCCATTAAAATCAATTTACATTTTAAATTCATTTATTTAATCCATTGAAACCCATGCTAAAAATCCCCTACTAGTCAACATGAAAAACGTCATTCATATGGAAAAATCAGTCCGCTCAATCATTGGGGTATATCTTGATAAGTATTGTGTTAAATCCTTTGGCAAGACAAAATCGTTCAGCTGAAATACTACTCTCAGACTCCGTGTAATATGAAATAATTTGCTCAAAGATTTCCACTATTTACCATTATTGAAAAGTTGCCATCCCCTATTAACAGTGGGCGATATAGCTGTTTCTAACCCGAAACCGCAGTTTGTAACCGATGCAACGCATTTCGCCTGGATTACTCTATTGTTTAGAACAGTACAGTTCAAACTGTTCTTTTTGGTTAATGGTTTTACAAAGGCAACTTTCATGGATGAGGAGAACACGCCGAGAGATAATAACTTACTATCTTTGTAATCGACCTGATCAGGACATCAAGACACTCTTCCACAGCAACATAGGTATAGAATCAGCTGCACATAAAGCATTAGATGACCTTTTCAGCAATTATCTGATATCAGTCTCCATCATCGATATGCAGGACTTTTCACCAATTTCATGACCTGTGATAAGGTGCTGGAATGGATACCAATCATGTATATTTTGTATCTTTTGACAGAAGCTGTTAAACGAATAGGCAATATCTCTGTCTAAGTTGATCATATTTGGAAGCACATACTGATTTCTATGAAATACTTAATTCACAACACTTAACATAGAACTTTGATTTTCCTTGTATGCTTTGATAGTTGTATTGTAATATTCTAATTCTGCAAAGACAAAGGTATTTTTAACTTGGATTTTACTAACTTTTGAACATTTCATAATAAAAACAAAGGGGCCCTGATCCACGGTCGCTCATAATGTATTCTGTGTATATTTGCAGGTTGTATATTCTTATTGTACCACGGAAATGTTGGTTGTTTTAGCATTTTCTTTTAACTTAAAGGGGCATGTTCGTCTACAAGGTCACTCAATGTGCTATTACAGAGATTCACCAGATGATATTGATCATCTGGTAGATCCCATACCGGAGAAAAGGCCTACAGATCAAGAGAAAAAGCATTCTTGTCGATCAACTTATATTTCCTGTAAGAAATAACTCCCCCCCCCCACCACCTTTCTTGTGTATCCGAGCTGCATGATGAAATGAATATTCAGCTGGAGTCACGCAACCAACACGTTTTAGTCTGAAGTATTACAAGTCGGCCAAGTTTCTGTAATGATCCATATCTTTAACAACATCAGATATTTCATCAGATTTATTACAGATCAACTGTCCATTTATTAGACCCATACAGATAATTGGTAGTTACTTCCAGAGGATGCCAAAGCCTTGTTAAATCCCCCTCCTAGAAGCATCGCAACCAAGGCCATCTTTGGGCAATATATCTGTTAAGAGAATCCCCTTATTTAATCACCATTCCTTTCATCGTCATGGTGAGGGCCGAGTTGACGAAACCATGCCCACGTCGTGTGGTGTCGAGTCCAGCTTCCGAGAGATAGTCATTGTGTAGAAGTAGTGTCAGTAATAGTAGTAGTAGTAGTAGTAGTCTATTGCTCGATTGTATTCAGTATGGCAGGTCTCTAGTGATATTTTCATTCGCTAAGCAGACTTTCCCGGGGTCGACTGCACGTTTGATGCAGCCGGCGCAACGCGGCGATACAACCAGACAACATTTTGGGGTCCTTCTGAGGGTTTTTGTTTGTGTCTCGCTATATGCACGTTGGACGCTGGTACATCGGGCGTGGTATCTTATTCTTCGATCATCTGTCGCTGCGCAAAATCAACATCTTGTCGGCAATTAGAGTTGAGGAGTCAACCCTAGATTCCTCTAACGAACTCTTGCACCAGTGAATCCCTCGCGCTGGCAAATAACAGCTATTCAGTGCAGAGGTAATAGTGCGATTCGGGGTGGATTGTAGACATTTGAACTATTCTCCTGTGGTGATAAAATCCCTCAATACAGCCAAAAATGAACTGGGTGAGATCACTGCTAAAATAAACGCTGTATGACTAGGCGCTCTTCATGTTATTTCCCAATTCTGATCTGTGCTGGCGACCGCAACCTAACTGTTATTCCACGCAACTCGACCTATATAAAGTAGCATGCTATGTAGGGACAGATTTTATCGCTCGATATGAACCGGTGTGAAACCATGTGATTTCTCGAGAACAAAGGCGTTCCAGAGGTCTCCGCGTTCGGACAGTCATGCTTGATGAAGTCTACATGTAGAACCTACAGGGACGTTCATTTTGTGAAAGCCATCCCTCCGGGTCGTAATCTCCAGCACCCAGTGGATGATAACCGTTTTTAGTCCTGTAGTTGTACAATTGACCCAGCCCTTGGTTTGGCCTCTGGATGCTATAATTCGTACACAGAGTGATTCATATCTCGGTGCAGATGAGCTGTGCCTAATTGGTTTGTATCATGCTAAAGTATTAGAAACCAATATACGGAAGTTCATAACGATATATAACCCTAAACATAGACACAGGAAAGGTCACTAAAAGATTTACGTGCAGCTTTTGACACCATTGATTATTGTATTCTTCTAGATCGCCTCTGTAATTGGTATATCATATCAGGCACAGCACTCACTTGGATCCACTCATTCTTAACATATAGGTCACAATCATTAAAAATATTTAAAAAACTGATTTTCTGAAGCAGTTCCCATATTTTGTGGCGTTCTTCCTGGCTCTGGTTTTGGACCACTAAGCTATCTTATTAACAGCCACATATCAGCCCATCCTTTATATGCAGATAGCATCCAAATACGCATATCTTTGTCTATAAAAGTCACAAATCTTTCTCTTGGTGACTGTTCTGAGCGATGTCTCTGGCTAGATGACAAACAATAGACTTAGGCTCAATGTAGACAAAACAGATTTAATTTTTATAGGTACCTTCAGACAACGCAGCAAACGTACTCGTTTCATCTCTACGCCCATCTTTAATCAGATCATCCCACTGTCACACATTCTACGTAATGTTGGTGTTACATTTGATAGTGATTTTAATTTAAGAAAATATCTTTCTGTGACATGTCGCTGTTATTTTTACAATATCCATGACCTTCGCCGTATCCGTCGCTATATTTCTCTTTCAGTCGCCAAATGTGAATGTTTTACGGCCACTTTTGTGCACAAGGTAGCATAAGTGGGCCGCTTTCTTTCAGTCGCCAAATCCATTGCTACAGCACTCATCAGCCTCGGTTACTGCAACTCTCTTCTTTATAACATTGCATCTAAGGATATTCTAAAACTTCAGTGTGGTCGGAACTGGTTAGCTAGGATTGTCACACGGTTTCCTGTTTTTTTTCTCCATTCTGTATCACTCACGAAATCACTTAATTGGTTACCTATTAAATCTCACATCATTTTCAAACTCTGTAACATGGCCTATCAGAGTTGTTTGAGGCGTTGAGAGACTTTAAATGGCAAAACTTTTCTGCCTGGGTAGACAACTTGTGTGTGTGTGTGTGTGTGTGTGTGTGTGTTGTGACTTGTGTCATTTCAGACTTACAAATAAATATAAAATAAATATGTCCTATCTTTGCATGTCGTGGCGTAAAGTATAATATACTGGATAGAGCATTACTCCCATTGCTGAATTTCCCCAAAGAGTCATTAGTACAAACAACATTTTGGTAATCTTTCAAAATATTACTTGGAGTGATACCTGTGATATCCGAATAGCAGGGACGTGTATTGTCCTTATATGAGCACCAAATTTTAAAACAATTCCTCGCATTAGTATATAAACTGGCGGTTAGTGTAATACAATTGTTAAAGAATAAACGCAAGCTGGAATAATGAAGCCAGTGTCTGGTCTGATTCTAGAAAATCACTTCTTGATCACTTCTTTAAATACAAATAAAATTAATATAAAGAGTACGGAAATAATTTTTTTAAGGATTAAAACTTCGTCTTATACGAGAGTATAATTATACGGTTGTTATTGATATATATATTCAATTATGTTTCCTAAGCATTAAATGGGTGTGTTTATAATGTCTCAGAGTGACATTAAAATATTTTCGGTTTCTATCAAGATGAAGACATATATCTAATAATTATAGTATCATTGTATCATTACATTAACATAAACAATATTTCCAATTTTGTTCTGATTAGTTTTAATGATCTTACAATCAACATGTTTATGATCAACTTGGTGATATTTAATATGTAGATTGTATGTAATTGTCGATAGTTTATTTTGTATTTATGATGATTCATAATAATGACTCATAAAGTGTTTCTGTTCCAGTTAGAATATCCCACACTTTTACATTTTTCATTTGTATTATCTCAAGAACTGATATTTAATGATGATCCACTGACCTTATTTATTATCGTTCTGTTGTTGACATGTACCAGATATTGATAGTTACCTAATGCATTATAAGTTTTACTGGAAATATCTAAATATATTCGTTCCCATTAACTTATTGATTTATAGAACAAAAATAGTTGACGAAGTCAGGGTCCGAATTAAAAGTTGCATTCGAGTGTTTACGTTAGATGTGGTGTTCCGAGTAAGGAAATCGATTAGTCGTTATAACGTCATGGCTTTTGTTATTCACATCAAAAGGTTTAAAAGTGATCGATACATTCATTACCTGTTTGATGAAATGATTGACAGATGTGAATGGACTTAGTCAATAACGATTCTGGAGAATTTTCTGCGTTAAATGTGGCTCATACAATTCAGACAATTGATTAATCGGGATCCGCGCATCATATTAAGGAACGTCGTCATCTAGGGCAGGTCAAACGTCGTTTCCTATTTCCCTCTTTTAATATAAATACTAACATCATAGGGAGGCGATGTTTTATTCTCGTTCGTGGACGGCTTGGAATTGATGATACGACACAAACCTACGATAAATGACAGATGGAGTTGTCTGTTCTCATCTATCTATCAGATATCTATAATCAAATATAAATGTTCACGTAGATGTTCGTTATCGACGATTAAGATCGACAGGTGTAACTAAATTAATAGTCTACAAAAAGGAAAGTTTATTGGTTTGTTACGATATTTTGGTTCATCTAGTGACATTCTATAACAAAGTAAATTATTGTAAACATGAAGGCTATAACTTTTATTTTTGTGTTATTTATGCCAACAATATTTATGTTGGATGTACACACGAAGTCAGCGCAAGTAAAGATAGTAGAAAATAGAACAATACGAAAGGTGGCGTTATTAGAGAAAGAAATGAAGTTTATGGAAGACTGTGCTCTGTTGTGCTTCAGGAATAAACTGATATGTAGGTAAGTCAAAGATATGTGCGTGTCTGTCTTCTTCGTGCGCGCGCGCGCGCGGGTGTGTGTGTGTCAGTTAACAGCTATGAAATAACAAATCTAAATAAATTATTATGATCTTATATTTAAAGCTCCATAGAATATAACGAGACATCTAATAAATGTGCCATAATAACCATTGAGTGGAGAACCGTAGAACTCGACCCTGATTTAAATATCAAGCAATAAAAGATGGTGTCATGATATTGTTTCTACATCGACAACTGGTTTGTCTTTTTCTACTTTGTTATCTCTATCATTGGAATGTTAGCTCTTTAAATATTATTTAAACCGTAAATTATCATTTGGTAAATACCGGATATTTGTAAATAAATATCAAACGAAAAATAGGTAGAAGTATGGAATTTTCGGTAAAGGTTTAAAATTAGGTCGATATAGGCACACACACACACACACACACACACACACATATATATATATATATATATATATATATATAGTTCGGATAAATTATGTGTTCTAATAAATATCCTTTTTCAGAACAAACATTACATTGTAACGACTACTAGCCCTGCTGTTTCAAAAACAATCACGAACGATGATAAAAATATAACTGATGACACAGCGAAGATGATCAAAAAAGATAGAAATAAAGACACAGAAAGTGAAGAAGCCGGTATGAACAAGAAGGATCAGAGTGATAATGACGAAGATATAGAAAATGATTTAACTACAGAGGAAAAAGAAGTTAAAAGTGGAAATACCGAATATATCGAAACTGATAGAAGAAAACACGTTAAGAAAGTGTCACTAACAAAGATATGGCAAGTAACGAAGACATGAAAGACCTAAGTAAGGAAAGAAAATATGTTTTTAATTCTATAGATAAGTCTTCATTATTTCTTTAAGGACAAAGATATATACCAACTGATGGACAATCTGGATAGACGATATGTCGTCTATATCAGGTTATAGTATATGATTCTAGGACATAATTCCCTGGGGATATAATTGCTCCGGACAATATCACCTCAGGGCAAAATCCACTTAAGACAAAGTCCATTCGGATTATTTATATTTATTAATTTTCTTCCCAGTAATAAATTAAATGCTTTAATTATTCAAATGTTTTGTTTTTAATTTTAAATGCATTATCATTTAAATAAATTTAATGTTATTCTTTTATGTACAATAAATCGAATGTAATACTGGATAAATGCACTTTACAATAATGATATGAGGGGGATTATTATTTAAACAAATGAGGCCTGATATTTGTTAATCTGGTCGGTATAATTGAGAGCCACAACTTGGCCACTTTCCATGAGAAGACACTGGCCCATTGTTTGTAAGGAAGCCAACTAATATCTCGCAGCAATACTATCAGATCTAAATATTACCAGATATAAAACTATTACTACTACCATTATGGAAGTCATCAAAAAGTCAGAAGGTTGGACTCAAGATCATACAGATTTGATATATGTATACGAAGAAGTTTTCCCAGAAAACAACCGTCATATGGGACTGTTTCAACCGTGTTGCCTTAATAATGCAAAGCTACCATCACCAATGACCTTGAGACGAAGACTGTGACCAGTTGTTCCCCTCTCACACATGATCTACGCGATACTGTTGTCTGAACTATCAGGCTACATACAACAATGATGGAACGTGCAAAAGTGTCCGTGGAGCCCTCACACAGCTCCTCATCTATATAACCTCTAATGTTCCTTGCAGAATTCATGATCTACAACAATGGTATAGACACATCCAACCGGATGCTAGACTTTGATACTGATGAGGGACTGTGTTACCTTGCGAATTCCACTACCCGGTTCCTGAATGTGATATTTAATATCGCTCCATCACTATTCAATAAACTCTACGTGATTCATGCACCTTCAGCGACTCTTCTGTCACTTGTGTATACTTGTATCTTTTTTTACTTTTGTATGTTTTTATGGTTGTTTCTGAATTAAAACAAGTATTCCTCATGTCAGGGGATTATGTCTTGGGGCGCTTTCATACCGTGGGGATATTTTCGGAGGGGATTGTATCCTGAGGGGATTATGGTCCGAGGGGATTATATCCGTTTACCATAGTTTCATAGGTTATATCACAATATTCCATTCTACTAGTGGCTTTTAAAAAGAATTATTTTCTATTTATTATTAATTTTGAACACTAACGTTGTATGTTTAACTTATATTGCTAACATTAATTATTTGCTTGATTTATAAATGTTTTATCTCGAGATGTCATTGTTGGGTGACGCGGATAAAAATATGATATTAAAAACATATATTGTTGTGATTTATTAACTGTGAAGTGTAAATCTTTACAATCGATTCAAATAATATTCCCAGAACATTATATATCTGTAGTATAGATACATGTGAATGTTAGTTTAGAGGTTATATAGAAAAGTGGCTATAAAGCACAAGTGTATATCATAAATGATATCAATAGATAGTGCTAGTTTATAAAAAATAAAAACGATTTAAGATTAATATAATGTGATGTTTTAAACTGTCAAATTAACTATTAACAAGTAACGATAATGATTTATTGTAATGTCTTTATATATATACGACTGGATATAAGAATATTATAGAATTAAACAAAGTAATTAAAAACATTTCTCTATATGTTATCGAATATTAAAAGAAATGCTTTCTGGGAAACTTATAATAAATTCTACAAGAAAGGAATAACAAAAGAATAAGAAAGGAAATATAAAAGAAAAATATTTAAGATGATTATATTTGTAAATGTATGATATTAAAGTGAAGATATAGATTCAGAATAGGATAATAGGAACAAGGACAATCAAGATGGTATAGACCAAAACAAGATGATCTTGATGATGATGACGGAAGTAAAATATTATTTATTTATCAACAGTTATTTGAAGTAAAGTTTAACAAACTGGATATTAAATATGATATTTAAATCTACACTCGCATATAATGTCATTTATAGTCTTGTAACCTTTGATGTATTTTATATTTACGTAGATGACAGATATAATCCTCTCATTTTGTGTTTTGTTAATCTGTTTATGTCTTTCCTGAATAAATTTACAATAGACACTATTCACAACCTTTGCGACATCTAGCGCGGCAGTCGGTAACACTGCAGTTATGAGCCGCGATCTCAAACCACTTGCGCAAAATGTTTGACGTCAATATGGGAGGTCCACGTAGACACTACTGCAATTTATGTTCTTTTGATGGCAGAATTTTTAATAAATGATCTAGTATGTAAAATGGCAGAGTTTCGTTTATTTATTAAAGTTTTCTGTCCTGAACAAATTTACGTATATGTTCATTGTTACTGTTTTCTGTATTAATATCTTGCCGCATTTGCCGTCATTCAAATTCCGTATTTACATAGATTTCTCAAACTTTTTCTTTCGCACACACACACACACACACACACATTAAGAATGCCAAACAAATCATTTCGGTTGTTGCAAATACATATCGCATATCATATTATACCCTGGATATAAATGTTTGTAAATATTTTAATAGTGTTAATATTCTATTACTGCTTCCATTAATAAATAACCATTATTAACTTACTTCTCGATATTACTCATACAACTGTTAGAATATTCGATAATAATTAGCCGGTATCTGGATTGATCATTAAATTGATGCACTTTTAAGTGTAGGCCCGTCGATATCGGCCCGCAATATGCTAATGCTACCCTCGGCGCATGCGCTTTGAATATTACAGAGTAAGAAATATAGATTACCCGGTCTCGCTGCATTAAAATAATCGATAACTGATCAATAAAGTGCTCTTACCGTGCTATTGTCAAAACCTGTCTCTTCAGTTCGTCAACAATAAAGAATGACTCTGTGAACCTTTGATTTTATCACGTCGCATCTACAAACTAGATAATTAGACACAGATAATTCAATGTCATCCAGACGTGGCTGACATTATTTGACGTATTAGCTTAGATGTGGAATGATTAGTAAAGATAATGATTGATCAAATAATTCTCGAACTGTCTCCGAGAATTAGATAAACTCAGAAAAGATACACGTACTAATTAAGTATATATAGCGATTTGACCTCGCGTCACGCAAGGAACATTTTGAATACAAAAGACTTTCTTCTCGTAGGTTTATTTGTGTATTTATTTAGATATCACTGAAATGAGTTGGCTTTTGGTACAAATATATTATCCGCATCTGATTAAGAAACGAAAGAAAGGTAACTCCGACGAGAAAAGTTCATTACAAAAGTTAAATTCCGAACAAGATCAGGTTTGATGTTTTAATTTGTTTCTTTTCAGCTGTCAATAATCGCATCTGGAATATCTAGACTTATTTCTGACAACTATTATCAGATACGGATGTCTAATAAGAAATGATTTGCAGATATTAATATTTTGTTTCACTTTTTAAACATCGTATTAACAATGTTACTTAATATAGTTGTTCACACACACACACACACACACAGTCACAGACACACGCACGCACGCACGCATATATATATATATATATATATATATATACAACAGTTGTAACTTTCACGCAAATAATAGGACAACTGCCGTAATGAGGTGATTTAATTTTGTTGTATGTGAGTAGTAACAATATGTTAATGAAACCCTGAAATAATAGAGTAAAACAAAACGATCATATATAGATCACATCATTATAATTGATTAAAATGTTCCATAAAAGAACCAATATTTTACTTGCGAAAATAGATACGTGAATTTTCAATTCCAAATAAAATGCATTAGATTAAACAAGTTAAACCCAATCAAATGATATATCTAGTATGGAAACTACTAATATAATATTAAACACTGGAGTGGACGATACTATAGGGCGTCAAATGAAAGGTTAAAAAGAAAATACAAGAAATAAAAAATACCTAAATATAATCAACTTATACTAATATCAATTAAATCTAGGTTACATAATATGGAAAATACACTAGTTTCATTGGTGTAACTTATCTAATAGCTGAACTATCCGAGAAATATTCCGGTGCCATTACATCGAGAGTCGATCATAACATAACATGGTTACCACACTGTGGAGAATGCCAGACCTAAATAATGCAATATTAACATTAATGTGACTGACCATAGTATACAATAAACCTGGCACAACTCACTGGGACTGTATATTGAGGTAGTTTAATAATTAAATGAAAAAATGGATCATTAGCAGAACATTGCCTTGACGGTCAAACAAGATTGTTGTTTAAACACCTTACAGAATAATGTACACATGCTTCAGCCATCAGTGACTTCAGGTCTGAATTATAATTACATAAATATTCACCAGGTGATCCATGTATCTGCCTGTAGTATAATCAATATATTAAAGGCCAATTGGGGTGTAACATTGTACACACTGAAACGCCATTTTGTGTGAAAACAGAATTCCGATGTTGTTGTCGCGATAATAAGTAGTTACGTCAGGAGTTGGCGACATCTGGTGAGTAGTTTATTTGGTGAAATTGATCTCTAGTGAGCAAAGTTAGAACCAAATTTTAGCGCTCTTTTGCCGAAATATTCCCATGTGGAGGTTTATATTTGTCATTTAATCGAATATAGATGGCCTAAAGAAGTATGAACAATTAAATAAAAAATTTCCTTATGTAATGATATGTAATTTAGCCAGGTTTTGATAATACGAGTTCTGTTAAATGTTCTAAGCCTTAAGTGCAGCACACGTGCTGGGCGATAACGGAGTACATTTCGAATAATCACTAGCTATTAGATGTAAAACATATATAATTTTTTTATATGTTCATAATCATTTAATTTTCAGGCCAAAGTGTTATATCAACCAATGAATTTGTAAATAGAAGTTATGTCTTGCAAATTAGAATATTACCTTTGTTTTGTTTATTGTCAAATGACTAAAGGAGCTAAAATAGTCTAATATGTGTAAAGTGATTAATTGTAGAGATGTTTTGTATCTTTTTCATTGTAGTTTCACGTAAAGAAGGGTTATACTGTAAAACCCTAGGTCGTTGTGCTTGCAATTGCTTACAGATGTAATAATATACAGCATTTATTCAAATTTTTAAAACCGTAATGGAGTAAACTGTTCATTGAAATCGTTAAAAAGTATCAGGTATAGCCAGAAAACTATTTCTTCACCTCACTAGTCGTCAGGCTAGTAAAGTTGAGATCCATTAATCCAGCAAATAGTCACAAAAATATTTGGTACTATTCTAAAGAGAAAATGTTCCAGAACAAGTGTAAATAGACTAGACAGTAAGGCCATCATGTGGTTCCAGACCATCACCTAGCAGCATTGATCATAAGAAAATTATTATTCCGGACATCATAACCGCACTTCTCCAGAAAGACCCTTACACACACCACCAACAACAATGAGGACAGATCAGACCCCCCTATGGATTAGTGGGTAAGACCGTGGGATTTCTGTACCCATGTTTCATGCTCCGAGGGAGGCCGGAGGTTCGAATCCCGGCTGTGACATTATAGTAGGAGGCAACTGGCAAGGTTTATCTTCCCCGAAAATGACATTTATGGTAAACTGAGGTGACACCACGTTAAGCAACTGCCATTTCGCCCATCACCATAATAAAAAAATCAACACAAGGTGGCTCACTTCTTACCGATAATATTACCTTTATTGTAAAAATTAAATAAAAGCTCATGAATAATAAACTTTTATTTGTACTATCATCCTAAGGCATTAATAAGCCAAACTTCTCACAGCAAATGATCTCCTAGTATGACAATATAACTTTGAGATCATTGTCTAAAGAATAATTGTGGAATAAAACATCCAAATTACTCTAGAACCATAGTTCGACATCACGTGATCCTAACACGTGTTACAGCAGATTTTGATACAAATACAATATCATTTGTTATTTATAGATGGCAGATAATAATAATAATTTCATTCTCAACATCAAAATAAAAATGCTTAGCTTAGTGGCTGCAACTCATTATGATGGAAATACATGATATCATCATAACGTACCGTGCGACTTCCTAGCTAATGAGTGCTACGATAAATACAACTACAGTTTCATTAATGATATATATATATATATATATATATATATATTTGTCTGTGTGTGTATGGGTGTGTGCATATATATATATATATATATTATTATATATATATATATAATAGTTGACGTATTTAAATGATAAAACAGTGTTGATAAGATGCGAAATTCATCATGTGCGCAACTTAATTTATAAGATGATATGAATCATATACATTCTTAACATTATACGCTATGCCTTAAGGAGGGAGATGTTTCAACTAATCGCTCAGTATCTATCTACTCCATTACTATTCATACAGTTTAGGCAACTATAAATGGCATTCTTGTCGATGGGTGCTATAACAATACTCGGCTGTGTTCTGTCAAATACTGCTTATGTGAATCTTAAACAGCAGTTACCGAGGTAATTTGCCGTCTCTGATGTATCCCATTTGTGTCATACGGTAATACCGATGTTATTCTGTGTAGCCTAGTTGAAAGTATTAAATGTTGTCAAGAGAAGTCTTGATTATGGGTTCTTCTCGGTATTTTATAAACATCCTATTATCCCCAATGGTCCATAAACTTCTGATATTATTTATGATCCCACCAGTAGTTATAGGGTAACTACAAACATTCTAGTCACTGCAACAACATTAAATATGATATTGGCAGATAGTTTTTTTAAATATAATTAATCTAAAAACACCTGTTTCATTGTTTATTTTGTGTTTCTCTAAATCTGTTGTTTTGGCAGTAGATTGCTGCTCAACTGATATTTTAGCATGCAACTCTACGATTCAGACTATTTCAGTGTTAACCGAATATCATCAACAAATAGAATCTTTGGGGTTAGGTAATAGACTAATTTATGGCCTATGAAATGTGAAAATAATAATTGTCGACGTTTTGCTGGTTATTAATATTGGATTATATCACCAAAACTTTATTTGTCATATATGTAAGCTTAATGAAATGAGGAATGATATTGCAACTCTTTTTGCCATTTTACATTATTCTAAAATACTAAACAACGGTCAGTCATCTTTAATCTGGAAACTTTCCTTTTATTAGTCTAGCAACGAAGACTTTTTGGATGTTAGTTTCAGGTTTCAGCCACCATTCCTTTCTTTTGTGATTATATTGCTATATTATTATCTAAACAGATTTGTCTGGCCAATGCAGAGAAGACATTCTTCGTTTTCTGTACAGCGAAATTACCTTTCTTGAACTGCCTACATATTTCTGGATGGTTATTGAGTAGGTCCATGATATCACTGACGTGCACCGGGAGTCATCGATAATAATTTGTGTGATCAAGTGCGAAGAGCCAAGACACAATTTGAAGCAAGCATTGGAAATACACTGTGAAGTTTCTCTCTTGAATTGGTCGTACAAATTGTAGCACCATAAGTTCGAACTGCAACGTCAGTGCCCAGTATTCGAATTGAGGTTCCTCAGCGCATTGCATGTCACACCATTCTCCAAACCAAACAGCATTATCTCCATCAGACATCTGTGTCAGGTACTGTTGATATGCATGATTCTGTATTATGTATAGAGCAGCTGCTGTTACTTGGGGGTGTGTACCTTGTGTGGGTGACGTGTGACACAGTTAGCATTGAATCAGCGCGGCCGGATGTGATAATGTATGCTTCCCCCACAGCTGCGGTCCAGCCACTTCCGCGCAGCCAATCGCCCAGCAACTTCAGGAGGTTCATCGCTATATGCAGGCCGCCCATTATTATAATACATTTGTCTTCGCCATGGGTTTCTGGATCAGCAGCAATTATAGGCAATTGCTGGGGATTCAGATGATGCACGGCAAGCTTTCACCATATTCATTGTTTGAGAGACCATGCAGGTCGTGTATGCATTGTCTCAGAACAGAGGTAGCAATGATATTTTGGAAATGTATCCATCCATTGTTGGCTGTTGGCTTGCATGATACGCTGCCCAAGATATATAGTCATCAACTCGAAGCTGGACCTCATTGCGGAGGGCTTGCATATGTTGTAGCCACTGTTTCTCTTTTATCAGGTCGTCTCTCATTTAGCCTGCTTGCATGTACATTGTTAGCACAACTTAAACACTGGAATGATGGCTTTATCTTGATGAGTCTCCTCGATGTATTCCATAAGCTCTCCAAATATTGATACATATGCTGAGGAACCGGGTTTCTTCAACTGAATTTTACTGTCTGTCATACGATTTACTTTATTTTTTGAGGCATGTCAAATGATGCACAGCATCAAGCGCTATCACATCACCAGCTGCCAATTTCGCGAGTAGCTTTCTGTTTCTGAATTCTGTTGCACACTCCCTAATTGTGGTATCTATATTTTCAGTTGCAGCACTGTGAAGGGGTTCTTTTCCATCTGTTTTATCACAGTAGAAACATAGATTGCGGCTGCAGTTTGTGCTACCATGTCTGCCTCTTGTCTTCACAGGACTAGGAGTGTCTCCAGCTTCTTGTTTCCGCCTTTGGGCTCGTTTCTCTGCACGCTGTAGTTTCATTTTACAGAATAACGACCAACAGGATTTGTGCCAACCAATATGGCGTTTCTTCATTGTTTCATTAATGCTCGATCTATCACTGAGCCTGGCTATATTAATGTTCAAAGCCTAGGAATGAGCCTAGATTGTGAAACTGTATCATATTCCCAGTTAGACTGTCATATCCTGATCCTGTATTCTGTCTTCCATCTGTATATATAAGTCCCTCATTGGTCTGTTCCTGGCAAAGTATACTTATTTTCAAATCAGTCTCTATTGGTTTGGCCTTATCGTGTACCACCATTGAGGTTTTATTTAAGTCTACTAACTGATAGTTTTTAGCCATATTGATATATTCGAATTTAGGCAGAAGGCTTGATTAGGGTCAATGATCTAACACATTGGATCATCTGAAAGCAAACGAAAACATACCAATAATTTAAGATTCTGAAATATTACAATATATTTTTAATTATCGTAATAGTATAATTCGTTCGAGGAAGAAGCCTAGGAGTAATGTTGTGGAGATACTAACTCAACCCAAGTTTCAAGTTAAAGTCAGCTACACGTTTGAGGACCGGAACTAGCTTTAGAATATCAGCAATCTTAAAAATCAATATAATAATAATTAGAGCATATTAATTATCACATAAATCGATTTATTATCTCTGAAATTGTTATGTTAGACATCAACATCGTGTTTCTACGTTGCCGAGGAGCTAATATATGACGAATATCGTAGTTTAAGGGTGACCATTTTGAATTACAAGATAACGGCTCTTTACCATGGTGATGACGATGGTACCTAGGCTTAAATGAATCTACACATATTAAGCTAGATGTATGTTAATTTATATGCTTTTGTCAACTTTTCCACGATTCTTATGATATGTGGCTGTATTATAAATCTGTTAGCAATAGGCGTATTACCTGAAAATTGTAGGTAATATACATATTACCTGATTATACAGATTAACTGTATATAATATATATAAATGTAAATAATATATATACATGTATATATATATATATATATATATATATATATATATTGTGTGTGTGGGGGGGTGTTTGTGTTTGTAGAAAACTTAAATACAATAGTAGTAGATGACCACGATCAATTCCTGACATGTTGCATGGGGAATACCTTCAACACTGTTTTCTGGATTATGACAACCACCAACTCCCACTCAATGGCCACCCCCCATTCTTCCCCATACCCCCCCCCCCTCCCCCCGGCACACATAGTAACTTGGTAACATTACTCTATTAGCTCCGTTAGTGGATAGGCTATAATAAAAACAACCCATTACATGGTATTTCCTGCATCCTGTAAACTTGCTGATCCATGAGCCTTGTACTTAATGTGTGTTGGGACAATATTACTGGCAATTCAATTACCGATCGGGGCAAGTCTGTGACAGATCTATGAATAATATCCGAACAAACAACCCTTAGACAAACAGCTTGATTGCGTTAGAGATATGCTCAACTGAGCGGAAGTGTTCGCTTGTGTTAATTGATTATACTCTCCCGGGAATAGACGAGGTTCCCGAAATTTCTCTATCTTATTTGTATTAATAGGCTAATGAAATGCAGAAGGAATAAAGTTCATGTGCATCGACGGCGGGACTTCATTTGTATATTTTTTGGTGCTATTTTGCATTAATTTATACACAACACAGAATAAAACGTTGTCAGTGGCATTTAGTGGCTAGAAAATGTGTGTGAAGGTGTTCATATTTCATCTCAGATCTCAGATATATAGAAGTAAACAATCGCATACCTCATTCACACAAAACACTCGGCGGGTTTTCCTTTGCTAATTACTAATACACCCTAATATATTATTAAAAACGAATTATTTTCCTCACGCACGCCACAGCAACACGACATTATAAACCGTGCAAGCAACAGATAGCTCCACAAACTCTAGAGTTTAATTAGTGCTAAGGTGAATTAAGTAATTGTTTATATAAACTTTACAAAATAGCTGGAAGTTATATCCAATTGCTCACCAATCAGAATTACCATAATGCTGTGTTTGTTTATCTAAAGATTGAATTGTTTATAAAAATAGATCAGCAGTAATAATTGATAATTAATGGTTAGTGACTGATCAATAATTGTAGTTAGCGATAATTAAAGATCAGAATGTCGCATATTCATCCGTCTTCAAATGTATCCGATTGATCGATGATAAACTTTAAAAGGAATATAATGATCCTCACGATAAACAGCAATAACCTATTTAAGTTATTAATATAGTGTAAAACATAGGTTTAAGGCTAAGGTTTTAACTTGTTATAAAATCAATAATATATTTATGTTATCTGAAGATGTCAGATATTATCTTAATAACAACTAATTCCAGTATTTCTAAATAAACAAAAGATAAAAGTGTACTCGTTCGTTGTTTAATTATATTTGACAAGTGAATTTGGCATCAACACAACTTGTGTATGAAATCAGAAGAGTTTTAATGAAGACAAATATTTAAATTGTACGTATATTCTCCTAAGCTTGGCCTCTTGCTGTACATTATCGGTTTAGACAAATCTAATGATGACGAATGAAGATTTTGCGCCGTATCTTGTTACGAGTTTGACATTTTGTATATCACAACATCGACTGTAAGAGTACTCTCTACGACCATTCGCCTAAGAGAATCACTGATTTATAAATCATAGATAATATATAATTATGTAGATGTATTTCCTTAAATAGGATTTCATCGGCTCTATATTTGTCCTATACGATTATTCTCCATTAAAGTGACGTTTATGTATACAGATGAGTTATAATATGGGGATGTACTGCACTATTCTATAAATTGTCTTTTTTTCTCGAGTTATAGACAAATCAACAGAACAGTTAACAGTGTGTAATAAAGTACTTGCACAGAAAATCTAGAATCGCGCATTCAAGTTCTGGTTGATTCTTCAGAATAATGTTGAATACAATTTTCATTCTGAGATATGTATAATGTCTAATAAGTACCTGTGTGTTCGCGTATATGTATGTTTGTGTGTCTTCGAACTATTATTATTACTGTAATAGATTTGTCATAAATAGACGTCTAACTATTATTAAACAATAACCAAGCTCTAAGGTCGTTCTAGGGTTATCAGTCGAACGTTCTCTCTGGAACATTTGTGTAACAATGCGATAAATCTGGATCGGTTTACGCTGAAGGTGGATCAATATGGATTAGTAACATATCTTGCTTTGGCAGAATACTGAACATCTTATATTCTAGTATAGCAATTAGTCTGAGATTCTCTAGAATTCAATCGATTTTATTCTGCTGAGAATTAATGTCGTGTGATTTTCTCCATCTCATATGTTATTATGTACGGTAATGGAAATATGGTTTACGATAACAATATTTTCAATTTACAGCTTGCGTATAGCTTCACTTTTGTCATACGTCTTAACTATGGATTTATAGGCGGCATAGTTTATAAATTTGTATTAGTTCCTTAATGTTCATTTATGATTAAAAAAACAGGCAAAGTCACATACTAAAGCGCAAATTCCAAATACACGGTATATGTTAAGGGAATCCGAATGCGACAACAAAATGGGAACATATAAACGTACGAGCGTGAGTCCACGAGTGCCACTGCGTATGTGGTTTGCAACTTCGACAAAACGCTCCATGTAGTGATTGATGCGAATGCAAATCGAACGGTTGAATCTTGAATTGTACAACCCCGGATCGTAAAAGTCTTAATTCAACAGTCCTATTCGAGTATCCAGGCAGACATTCCCAAGAAAAATAGGTCAGAAGGTGAGAGGGGTGTCCGAAACACATGGATGCCGCATACGTATTCGGATTCGTTTGCCGAATTACGCATACGGCGTAAATGGAATATCGGCTTAATAAAACATAATCACCATTGTCTAGTGATCTATTAAATAATTACTATTCAATATTGAAAATTTGCCATTTTTTAATAATCTTTATTCAGGTAAAAAGGTAAAACAGCAAATGATGAAGTTAACAACAAAACGTTACACGTGAGTCTCTTTAATATTTTTGCCAACAACAAATCGTCCACCTTTCTCAAATATGATTGATAATTACTTGGTCATCAAACTGTTTGCTGGTCATATTTTTATGTAATTCTTATAGATATTGAGACGTAATTCAAATGTCGCTCACTTACACATTATGATATGATTGCTGACACTATGGGCTATTACCAAATAATCTAATAATGTTTACAATTATATTTACCTCTTGCGTATCAACCAAATGTACTTTCAGACACACACGGACGGACACACACACACATACAAACAAACAATCACTAAAACACCAAGGCGCGGGTCTGATACATTGAAATAAGGGGACAGGTAGGGAGGGAGAGAAGGAGAAAGGATATGAATATAGACTGAATGAGTGAGTCTGTCTGTCTGCATGATTGTCTGTCTGTCTGCCTGCCTCGCCGCCTACATGCCTGTCTGTCTGTCCGTCTGCCTGTCAGTGTTTGGTTGGTGTTAGCCTTGGCGCTAATCATACCTCATTCAGATACGGGTCATACTGGTTTATGAACCGCTATCTGTAAGTTTATGACACAGTGCACTAACAAATACACATTCAAATATTTTAATCTAATCCAGTTATGATCTTCTGGTGACTCATAGAGTTTTGTATCATGATGAGGTAATGAGTCTTTCCTCGATACAGATAACACCTGATATATATCACTGAAAGAGAACTCTCTAATATAGTATCTCACCAAACTGGTATCATTGACCTTCGGGAAGCTGTTTTTATTGACAACCTAAAAACTACAATTAATTATGTTTGTTGATACAAATCATAGCCCTCATTATATGGAATACTTTATCCCATATATGTCGTCGTCATTCTTGTATTGAATTTGTATTAATATTTAAATAGCAACGATCTTACCCATTAAATACTCGATTGTTGCTATTCTGTAATCAATAACTACAGAATAGAAATTTACTTGTCAAACAATTTAATTAAGTTAGTGACATCCTCATCGGAGTGAAAATATTTATTTTTGTTATTTTATTCTGCTGTATCCAGAATAGATATTATAGTGCGCATGTAAACATTCTAGGACACTGAATGGTCTAAATTCTACCGATGTGTCGTTAAACAGCATCAATCCATCCATTCATACATCCATGTAGTCCGCATGTCTCCATCTTACGTGAACCTGATTTCATCAAGATCATTGCCATTACTAATGGCTTCTGAACTTAAATTTCGTTTCTGAGACCCAGATTCAAAATATTTTTGTAGAATAAATGGATCCTGGATCCAAATCCTGGCTGCAAATATTTCTGCTAAAATCATTACATGCACTTTATTACGATTTCAATTACAAATTTAGGTCACAGCCATTAAACTGATGACAGTGACAGATTATTTGTCAGTCGTATTATAGATAACGTGCCATCAATCATTTAAAGATTCTATTGTCAAAAGTGTTACAGAAAAAATGTAATGTGTTAATAATCAATAACACGAAAATAACATCTGCGTGTGGTCACTAGATATACATTATCTGTGTTATAAATTAAACAGTTTAATAATTAAATGTATCTTGAAGCGAGTCTTCTTTATGCGTAAAAAGTAACATTACATTCAGTTAGCATAGTTCGATAAATATAATGAGAGGATTTATAATAATAATAATGACACTAAAATTGGGATGATATGGTGCAATGAGACAAAATGCCATATAATGAGATTTAAATCGTATAAAGTGAGTGATATTCCAAACTATGACATCAGTTAACTTTGATAGTCTTTATGGCTTGTCAAAAACGGAATAAAAAATACAACACACGAAAGTTGGAATTTTGTCCGTATTTCATTCTATGAAAGAGTGTGCTATCATATTCATGAATACTCTTTATAAATAATTGCCTAATTTCGTCACAATGTATTTTTGTTGCTGTTAAAAGGTCGCTCATTCTGTTACGAGGTATTTGGTAAAACACATAGTGATCTACTACACTTGCCAAATTGATTATAATTGTTTAAAAAAAAGCAATTCTCCGTTGACACCAAATAGTTATCTTGTCACATTAATGTTACCCATTAATAAAAAAGAAAAGAGTTTGTTGTAGAATTAGTCATAATTAAATCTAGTCAGGAGATATACAGCCAACATCATAATAAAACTGTCATTTATCATAAGTTGTTTAAGTATTTTATTATTTTAGTCTCGCCAGCTGATTTTTAGCTAATATCTGGATCACAGTTCGGCAGAGGTAAATAAAGTACAATGCAAATGTATCATATCATACGAATCAGAATTGATCTCCATGATCTATAGCTAACCAAATGTTTATTTTAAAAGTTTTATTTTTATTGATTAGAAATACTAACGTAAAAAAGGAGGACGTTTATAACAACATTAAATTACTCGTCCTTGATGTCAGACACTTCAGATTGACCTTTTTTTTGTATTTGCCATTAATAATTCATATCCTTATAAAGTTATTAACACGTTACCAGATGATAATCAGTATATCTATACTAATATTATTTGGCAGAGATCTAGAAAGTTCACGAGATGAGATTACAAATTGAATGACATAGTGAGGGACAGTAACATGAACTAAAAATATTATACAGTATAATTTTTATGTAATAGAATAAACAACACAATTTAATGAGTATTTTGATTCATTTATTAATTGTGTATGTGCCGTCCGTATACTCTCTGTGGCCAGATATTTAATGGCAAAATTACAATACCTTGTTACGATATCTTAATTAGTTCGATAACCAATTTCAGATGACATTGAAACAAACATATATATATATATATATATATATTTATCATCGTTTATTACCTTGAACAGAACGTTAATTAAAAACCTGTACTCTCACGGCTAAATACTAAAATCTGAATAAGCAATAATATTGATTTAATATCGATATATTGGTTTGTTCCTGGATGATAACTATCTAAATCAAATATAACTTGTATTTTGTCATCCCCTTTCTAGAAGTACCTCTTCGTTGTTAGTGGTTACATTAAAGAAAATTAGATAAATTATATTGAAAATAGAAGAAGACTTTCGCTGCGTCATGCCTTTAACTTGTCACTTAAAGTATTTGTGTATGAAGACAAGTAAAGCTTCTCTGTGTGGCCATTTACTTAAAACCATCATCTATCTATAGTTAGCATGGAATTATGCCGATTTCTTCTTTTAAATAGAATTTCGCTGAGATTATATTTGTCTATTACGATTATTCTGAAATAAAGTTACATGAGTTAAATGAATTAAACAAACCTACAACACGATTAGGGTGTTTATATGTGTGTGTGTGTGTGTTTGTGTGTGTATATTATGTGTCTATGTGTATATATATATATATATATATATATATATATATATGTGTGTGTTTGAGGGGGGAAGGGGGTGTATGTGGGGGGGGGGGTGCGTGTCCGTATGTGTGTATGTGTGTGTGCTTCAACTTGTTCGTGTTACTAGGACATATTTCTTTGGAAACCTAATCCTATGTAAGCTGTTTGTGGATGACAATAAATAACTCGAATATTAATGTCATCTCAAGGGACATGTCATTAATGGGTTCTGTTTTGATAATCGATTGTTAAACAATAACCTTGCTCCAGACTCGTACCTCGGCTGTCAATCTAATTTTCCTTCAGGATTATGTTTCTTGTACTATAATGTCATTACTGACATACCAAGAAGTTAATCTAAATCGATGTATGGCGAAATAGGATCATTCCGGACACAGAAATAATTTTAGTTCACTTTTTAACGAATTCCATTTTAATAGACTATTCTGATACAATCCTGGATATAGCATGTAACGTACCTTTCCTCTAACGTGTGAAACTAGTGAGATAAAACTGTGTTGTTAAAAACTGGATAACTCTCAAGACAAACGAACTTCGTGACACATCTGGAAAACTTCCTAAAATGGTTGAATAAGCGATGATCGTATTAGAAAATGTAGAATCCAGAAAATGTTTACTTCAGTTGGCGTAAACCAAAGTCTGAAGTGGTATTGCACTGAGTTTCTTAGGTGGAATTGTGCTGCAAGTGATCAAGCTAATTACATGTTAACCAACGGCTGTGAATGATACCTGTATGTTTATACTGACATTTTGATACACACAGAACTTACTTATGACGTGTTAGATGACAACGGGCTGATACCTAGAACTAGTTTTGTTATTATATTTATTCATGACAACAACGTATTCCTGACAAGAATATACTTTATTTATCATCTAATAATGACAGTATTGTAGATCAATGAAAAACAGGTTCTTTTTGTAGACCCAGTTTAAATGAGAGACACCTTTTAATTAATAATGAGGGATTTGAGAATTCTATTAAAAAAGGAATTCGTGTATAAAGGCCACTTTTCTAACAAAGAGTTTATTGCTGCAGAAGGTAAACGTATCTTATAGATTAAACGAGAACACTTACCTAGAGAGCTGTGACGTAATAATACACTCCTCGTGTAAAGTAGTCTGGAAGTTTATGTACAGATAGGAACCCGAAGTTGAAATAATAAATGAAAGATATTAAATAAAATACTAGATTGCATCGCGGAAGTAGTATTTGTTTAAATTTTTAATAAGTTCATTTTCTTTTTTCATATTTATTCATTCATTTATTCGAATAAATTAATAACTGATAAATAATGTTAAGATATACTGTGATAAACAAATTTCTGTTGAGAAATAAAACTGTAAACCTACCTGAATGTAAAATAATTTCGGTGTCAAAACCCCATGGTATAGATATTTTCGATTTTGAACAGTAATTGGTATATCTGTATGAATGAAGCTGAGTTAATTTTTTTGACATTAAGATATTGTCGAGGTGTCAAATTATACATTTTATATTCGTGTATAAGTAGCATATATTTAACCTAATTTGTCAAAACGATTCAGTCAACTCTTGAATAAATATATTGAATGAATTCATTATACAGAATTCTGTGAAGAATCTACTAAACTAAAAGGTGACATTTCTATTTAATTTGTATTACGACTCAGATAATGATGCTCTCGACAATAACCCCGTATAACCCCCCCCCCCCCATACCAGAAAACAATAGTCTGTCAAACAATTGGATGATGTACGTGTTATGATCGACTGAAAATATAAATATTCGGTCGTTATCTCGTGTATTTTATTCATTTTCTATGTGTTTTAATGGACAAATGAAATACAAGAAGTATAAGTTTCATGATGACAATGAGACATTAAATATATAATAGGCTGTGAGTTAAAATATTGTGTTAATTATTTATTACCTATAATACGTTAAGCAGAATGATTAATTTAATGTGATTAGATCTCTACACTTAATTTACCATAAATAAATAAATATAAATATATGTCGTAAAAGAAGATTGGTTAATATTGTTTAGATTCGTAAATATGTCACCTGCATCATTAAATAAATATCGAGATAACATATCTAACTAATTAACAAGCTCGGATACTCCATAAAAAATTAAGTTCTTAGATCTTTTACCAGAACCCGTGACGTCTCTGGGTTGTATTTCAGATCCATAATACAATATATTTCCAATACTTGCTGACGTTGAGTGTCTCTAGAATAAACGGGTTGGTGGTTTATTAGAGATGATGATGATGATTGATGTTTTACGGCCACTTTTGTGCACAATGTAGGCTAAATGGGCCGAGCGACTTCCAATGGTAATGAGACGAAGTGAAAGACGAAACAACCTTCAGATATGCCCACGCCGGAATTCGAACACGGGTGGTAGTGATCTGTGGTCCAGCACGCTACCGCTAAACCACGGAATTGCTATTTTATTGGCCAATATTTATCATAGCCTTCCCTTATGTTATAAGGCGAATCAGGAAAAGATGAGATCGATCAAATAAATTAAATGGTTTGATGAAGTTCTTTGAATAGCACCACGATATCAGAGTATCTGGAAAACTACGTGTAACATCTATAAACAATTATTGTTTAAATTACTGGATATAGTTTGGAATTTTATTGACTAGAATCAAGTTTCCTTAAACCAACACTTTAATGTTTCACTCCACCGATCCAGATAGGGTGTGTGTGTGTAGATTATGGCCCTATGCGGGCTGATATTTCTGGCCCGCAACCGCCCCCTATTAAAGAGGACATTAACACCACTTAATCCTGAAGCCCACAACGCACCACAAAGTTACATACCAAGCGCGCTTATTCTTAAGGCAAATTATAACTCAAAGACCTATTTCTTTATATGACTTACTTTCAACATTTTGAGACCTGATTTGCCTATTGCTTTTCAGACTTCTAATAAACTTTTTTTTGTAATTTAAAAAACGATAGAAGACTAAGCCATAATATTTACAAGATATTTATACTTATGACGTATTTGACTCACCAGCGAATGTCACAAACTATATAATGATGCGGTTGAGAAGTTATGTTTTCTGCACATGCCTAATGTATTTATATATATATATATTCCGGGCACCCTTTGTAGTTCTCAGGGACGCCATGTTGGTGTTCGGACTGGGAATTTCAGTAATTGAAGCAGACATAATACGCTCGTAATGCACTATCAGCCCCGTCTCGGTTGGTATTTGTTATTACCTTTAGTTGTATATAATCCATATTACTACTATATTTGAGTAGAATCATCTTTCCCAAGTCTGGTTGTAATAAATAACAATAAATAACTGTCTTCATGGCTATATATTTTGTTTAGCGGATATTTAGTCTGATTTGAAAATTTAATATATTATATTTACAGTACCACAGCGATTATGCTGTATATGCTTACTTTAATTAATGGGTCAGTGAGTGATTTAGTGAGTGAGTGAGTGAGTGAGTGAGTGAGTGAGTGAGTGAGTGAGTGAGTGAGTGAGTGAGTGAGTGAGTGAGTTAGTGAGTTAGTGAGTGAGTGAGTGAGTGAGTGAGTGAGTGAGTGAGTGAGTGAGTGAGTGAGTGAGTGAGTGAGTGAGTGAGTGAGTGAGTGAGTGAGTGAGTGAGTGAGTGAGTGAGTGAGTGAGTGAGTGACAGAGTTGAGTCAGGCACAACTCACACTGAGATTTGAACCACGGCTGGAAATTTGTTCCGCGGTGCTTTACCAACGAGACTACAGAAATATATTAGTATTACTCTCGGTTTATTCTGGTGATGACTTGATTAAATATTTCTCTTCGTCTACATCCAATACGAGCTTGATGTAAATTCCAGATATAATCTAATCACGTCAGTTGCTTGTTTAACAAAACCCCAGTAAAACAACTCATTATATTGTATCACTTGTCGTGGACAATGTTCATAGTCTCCAGCCATCTACTTAATTGGTGTTTGGACTCCGATAACAACATTCTTGACAATTGAATTACCGATCATTGGCAGTCTGCGACAGATCTATGAATAATAACTGAATATATAATTGTTCATCAAACAGTTTGATCGAGTTAGTGATATACTCAATTGAGTGTCAACGTTTGTTTATGTAAATCGATTGTATTCTACCGAAGATATGGGTTTTATTTTGTAAAAAGATGTCATTTTTTCTCTTATTTGTTTTTGATCTATATTAACAAGCAAATGAAATGTCGAAAGCACCAGTTTTACGTTTACTTAAAGTAGCATTTCCAATATGCAGCCTGTCGTAACTTCTATCTATAATTTTTACTACGTATTATACTATAATTGTTTTATTTAAATATTCGTTTCTAAAAATTATTTAAATGTTTTTATTATAATTAAAATTAATTTAGCTGAATAATTGATACTATCTAGAAATTTGCATATTTATTTATTTGAAGTAATTCTCATAGTGAAATTGGAACCGCTAAATCTTTAGTAGCTCAATTAAAACTGTTAAATTATTAAATCATCGTTAGTAGGTTCATGTTGTAGACTTAATTTAAGAAATCCAAAAATAAATAATTAATTGTTAGTAATATATCTTGTTAAAATAAATAGTAATTTGCTCTGTAAACATGTTACTGATATAATTATACAAATATTTGAACGGAATCATCTTCCCAGAAATAGGTTATCTATGACACTTTATAAATACAAATAATCAAACAAACTTCGAATATATTTTTAACAATTTTTTTACATAAACCTTACTAGTTATATTCCATCAGCACTATTATAATTTTTACTGGTATTTTAGGAGCGTTATTCCGAAAAAAATCTTTTTTTCTCCACGAAAATGGAACATAAAATATAATATGCTAAAGCTAGAATAATTCCAGATGGGTTATTAGTCAGCCAGTCATAACCTGGGGTTACTATCTATTATTAGCGATGAATCTGTATTCTTCGTCAAGGTGTTACAACAAGACTTTGTGTGATATATCGTTTAGAATTTATTTGACGGATAATCAAAGTACAATATAATTTTGAGACAAACAACAACAACAACAATACTAATATAAATATATAACATTACCATTTTATCGAAGTATGGTAATAAGTTTAAAAAAAAACTTTATTTAGTTTAGATCAATGACAATAATGATGAGAATAGACTTTACGAAATGAGATTTGGCTTGTAGCCAAAAAAATAAAAACAACAACAAACTGGGAATGTGTTAATAATGTAGTCTTGCATGGATGTAATATAAAATATGATGTTATCGTGTGTCAAAATAACATAACATAACATTGTCAATTAACTTGACAATTGAGTTTGATCAGTTGCACTGAAAGATCATGTATGAAGGTATGTACGTTGTGTTATAATTGTTTTAGAAGTAAAGTGCAATGTATTTGTAAAGCAGGTCATGGTAGATTATAATGCTAAATACATTTTTTTAATTCCAATTGAAACGGTTGGTGGTCTGTTAAAGAATTGTTCCTGTCAAACGTTTATTCAGTCAATGGCAAATTTGGCAGGAAAAATGACATTATTAAAACTGATTAAAAGTTGAAAACAATTGTCTGTAATTTACAATGTTTATCTTGTCTCGTTAATGTCAGACATTTGTAGTAGAAATTACGACGACTAATTACCGAGATAAAAAGATGGCCTCCGTCGAATTATCAATGTCGGTGTGGTAATTGTGTTAGTTTAACTTTTCTGTTGGCATTAGCTAAATGTTTAATTTGTATCATGACTTAACAATGATCACAAAAGACACATTTTAAAGTGTGTCTTATGGTAGCACTACATTATAAATCTAAAATAATCTACAGTGGGAAGCCAAAGAACGGGATGCTTAGATAACGTGAACAACAAGAGTATATTACGAAATGAGGTTTTGTCTGTGTTATCATATATATATATATATATATATATATGCCAGGATTCGAAATTTACCACTTGCCATGGCGAGCGCATATTTCGGCCGGCGAGTATCAACGGATCCGCACTGGCCACGCTGGCGAGTGATAATATTTGGTACCATTGGCGAGCATAAAGTCTAGTAAAGTCGGCAGGAAAAGTTTATTTAATTCGGCTGTTTTCCTAATTTTTCTCGACAAACTTTTTTTACCTGGGCGCCATTTTGAAACGAATGCCGCGCTACGGAATATTCGTTTTATTGATCCAGGATTACTTACACAGCACCACCGGGCTTCAAGCAGGCGTTTAGAGAACGAATTAGCAACTCGGTGAACTGCCGTTAACGACGCGACATCGATATTTGACCTTTCACATTTTGATGTAAACATGGATAAATTTGGTAAATTATGGAACAAAACAGAAAATCTGAACGATGTAGAGAAGAAAAGAAAACTCCCACTTGAGGAAATTTACAGAACAGGTGAAAAAAACAAAATCCACTAAAAAGAGCAGAAAGAGCAGAATTCCACAAGCAAAAGTAATTAAATTGGGATTAATCAAATTGTGATTCAAAAGTGATTGTTCTTAGTTGCACCAACTTTTATACCTTTTTCAGGAAATTGTATAAAATAAAACCCAAACTCAACATTTTTATAGTTAAAAGAAAATGGTCGAATAAACTAAATTTCAACAACAAAAATTATGGGGTCATAAATGTCATACCAGATATATATATATATATATATATATATATATATATATATATAACAAAATGTATATAGCGCCCTATATAACCTTTAAGAAGGTTACTCTAAGGAGCTTGACAATAAATAATTCTATTGATGTAACAGATTTACATCTTTAAAAGTACCTAATCCTTTCCAGCCAAATACATAATATATTCAGCTAGGAAAAGCCCACACAAAACGATTAGTTTTTTATCTTCTTTTTGAAGTGATCAAGGGTCTTGCACTTTCTGATGGTTACTGGAAGATTATTCCATAAGGTTGCAGCAGCCTTTCTGAAAATCTATTACCGTATGTCACTTCACGTGTTGTTGGTACGGCTAAGAATGCTCCAGCCTCAGACCGTAGAGACCTTGTCCTCTAACTACTGAGGGGCTTAAGTGTACATCAAAATCTCGTACTGCGACCTAGATATAACCGGAAGCCAATGTAGCGAGTTCAAGACTGGTGTTATATGTTCTCGTTTATGAGTGCGAATGACTAACCTGGCAGAAGAATTCTGTACTTTCTGTAGCCGTGTCATCATTGTGCTTGTAAAACCATGCAGGAGAGCGTTGCCGTATTCTAGCCGAGATGTTATCAGAGCGTGTGCCAGTGTTTTGCAAACATCCAATGCGATGTACCGCCTGATATCACCAATATTATGAATTTACTTGCCTCTCCATGGTCAGGGATGTATCAAAATATACAAAGTTCGTCACTCACGATGCTACAGAAACAGTATTATTATCTACCTGAAGCAGTATTTCCTCATTTATCCTAATCTGATGTTTTGGGTTAAGGATAATGAATTCTGCCTTTTCCTCGTTTAACTTAAGCATATTTGCACTCATCCAAGTACTGATATCGGCCATACAAGCTTCCAATTTCCTTGCAACGTCGGACCAAGTCGTTTTGGGCATGATCGCCATATAAAGCTGGGTATCATCCGCATAACAGTGGTAGAGCAAATTATGTCGGCTACAAATCGCACCAATTGGTTTTAAATACAAACAGTACTTACGTGGTCCAAGTACCGATCCTTGTGGCACCCCAAAATTCACGCACTTACCTTCTGATGTCGTCATTCCTATGGCAACACACTGAGATCTGTCACTCAGATAAGATTTGATCAGGAATGGGAACTTTCGGTTACTCCAAACGAGGGCTGAAGGCGTGTTTGAAGGATCTTGTTATCTATGACATCGAAAGCAGCAGATAAGTCAAGCAGAACTAATGCAGTCATAAACTTCCTATCTAAAGCTTCAGCATGTCATGATGGACCTTCAGGAGCACGGTCTCTGTAGAGTGACCAGTACGGTAAGCTGACTGAAGATTATCGTGCAGTCTGTGACTACTCAAATGGGTCTCCAACCACCTAGCAACCAGATTCTCTAGGATCTTCGACAAGAAAGGCAGATTATACACTGGGCGGTAATTTTTCAATTCCTCTTTATCCAGATTTGGATTCTTCAGCAGTGGTCTAATATTGTCCTTTTTGAAAGAAAGCGGAACCTTCGACTCCACCAGTGATTTTTTTTATAATAGCCGTAATCAAAGGCAGTAGGTATTCCAGCACTTCTTTCAACAGGTATGTAGGTAATGGGTCTAGTTCACAAGATTTTGAGGGAGACTTAATGATAATATCACGTACCTCGTCTTTAGTGGCAGGCGCAAGTTTTGCCAGAGGCTGTCCTTCAAATTTGATATCAGCGCTCATCACGACAGCATTGCTTATTTGAATAATTATTGATTATCAATATATATATATATATATATATATATAAATATATATATATATATATATATAAAAGAGAAGAGAGATTAACTATACTTTATGTTTTAATATTTTAGTCTTAAGCGGCAAATTCCAATAAAATATAATGCTATAAGCCAATGTAATTTTAATAGAATATTTGTTTTAAAAGTAAGGTCTTCAACAATTATCTGTCAAACTAATCACAGTAATAATTTATAATTATGGCATTACCTTTTTGTCATGCATAATCTCAAACAATTAATACATTGGCTGGCATGACAAAACAGAGAGCTAATTGGGCTGAAAACAAATGATATTAAAGCATTACTTGTATGAGTTAGAAACTGTTCGTACTTCTTTTCAGCTAGGTCACAATAGCTTTATCTGTTTAGAAATGTAATTGTATTGAAACGTAATTGAGGTATATTATTACAATTTTAATGTCTATCTCAACAATATGAACGTATCACAACAACTACTAATCTTAGCACGGTGCATGCCAATACCACTATTTCAACTGCAACTGTTCTTGCTAATGATGCATTTAAAAAGGTTTAAACGACACACACACACACACACACACACACACACACACACACACACACACTGTGAATATCCACAATGTCATTTTCCATGGCAGTGTCTAATTTCAAACTCCCGAAGACACACACATCCACCCACCCACCCACACACACACACATATACACACACACACTATATATATATATATATATATATATATATATATATATATATGCGCCTATGCGCTTATATGTGTGCGTGAATTAATGCGTGTGTCCGTACTTGCATGCGTGCGTGTGTATGTATGTGTGTGTGTGTGTGTATGTAGGTGTGTGTGTATGTTTTATGGTTTATGTATGTGCTCGGAAATAGAAGAATATTGTCATCTATTATCAAATATCATTAATGGGTTCTGTCTTGACAATCAGTTGTTAAACAACAATCAAGCTACAAGTTCGTACCTCGGTCAATAGTCCAGTACTTCTGTAGGGTTAGGTTCCCTGTTCTATGATTCCATTACTGACATACCAACAAGCCACTCTAGATCGATTTGGAACAATCTGACTCAGTGATATACTTTGACAGGATTCAGGATTATAGTCAGCTTATTTAGTACGAAATCCTTCACTCTAATAGAACAGTCTGAGATTAAAAGAGAAATACCAGATGCCAGTATTGTTTAAGTATCTAATATCAACAATCATGTAGATCGACTAAGCGTCGGAGTTTTGATTTCTTTGTATAGGGAGCTAGCGTAATATACCAATTTGGAAATCACAATGATCAAATCAGAATGATTGGATTTACTATTATAGACGATCTTGCGTATTAAGATCATCATCAAGGAAATTGTCTTTATGACAAATAAATAAATAGAGTAATTGACCTATATCTGAGCTATAAGAAGACAACTTTGACCTAATAAAGTACTGAACTTAATATAAAGAGAGGGATACATCACTGATCAGAGAATGCGGCGCACTGATGGTCCATCAGGTATGTCATTCGAATGTCTGTGGCCCTGTTTTAATTATTTGTTTGTTTGTTTGTTTGTTTGTTTGTTTGTCGAACGAGCTAATAACTTACTGTCGGTTACCTTACAACAATAGTTCCTTCAGTGATTACTTATCTATGATAAGAATCATCTTCTATCAAAGGTATCTCCTATCACCATCATATGTAGGTAATCAGTTAACTTGTTACTATTAAGTTTAATAATGAGTTTGTATATAATTAGTAAAAACTAGATACTTACCTGATACGACCGCGTTAATAATTCGAATACAAAGTTTTATCTACACCATGCACATAATAATAAATGTAAGTTAAACTTAATTATTCAATTATTTCAATTATTTCATAAATCAGTCCAAAACCATGTCGCTCGATCTTCATCCAGAATAACGTCGAGGTCGTTTGTTAAAACTCGATAAACAAGTCATTAATGTTTTTGCGACTTTCCCCCAACCCTTTCCACAACGTTTCCTTGGGGCTCTGTGAAAGAGCACCACCGGCTACTGTTTGGAAATGTTGTTAACAAATGTTTATCCCGTGTCAATAGCTATGCACAACGTGGCCCTTTGTGCGTTGCTCTCCGTTCTCACCATCAATGACAATAGCACCACCGAGACAGTGAACTGTGGAAGTCTGAATATTTCAACCAGTCGCCGCTAATTCATAAAAAAAAGAATCCCGTTTTATTTCGATCAATAACATCGATGTTTATGGCCGCACGCTTCACCAGCCCTGGCTCAGCAATAATTCCATTCGCGTGCGAGGCCCTTTATTTCCCATTTTTTCAAGAAGCGCGAGTGACCATTTGGATCGTATTTACTCACAATGTGGCTCGCTCATCAACCGATGCCACAATACGGCGAAACTATTGTTTTGTTCCAAAACATTGGATGGCGTATTGACTGACTCTACGTGCTCGGAGTCCGTGCCTTTGTCAACACGCCTAATGCCATCAGACACGAACTAGAGATGTAAATAGAACGTTAACTGATAACTGTTGCCCAAGTTATAATATGTCGTCGTGACAAGGGCACGATTAAAATAGAAACAAGTTGTGTTCTGTTTACATCAGATCAGGAATAATAATAGTGGTAGGGGGGTGTTATAATATGTTATAATATGTGATATTGATATTTTACATTTTCTGATTAAGTTTTACCTATATATTGTAGTGCATATATCGATTCCTACTAGTAAACGTAATAATAATAATAATTATTATTATTATTATTATTATTATTGTTATCTATGTTATTATTAGTATTTAATCAGAACCAGGACATAACAGAACATAACATAATATTTACATAATTTATACAAAATCGTAACATACCGTTATTTCTGTTCTTCTGTCGTTATCCTGGTCTTCCCTGCTGTTTCTAAATATCATAACGATCACGTCAATTACGATAAAGCGAAACAATGACCTGACCTAAATGTTTTCCCTTTACGCAAATGCAAATGGAGTTTTCTCATATCAATGACACTCACCTTATATCATTTTGACCTCATTTTATAAAACATCACTAAAACATGAATTCAACGTAGATCTACTACTTCACGTAAATCGCTACTACAAACCTGGAACCAGAATAGTGAGGCTAGCTCTCTATAGCTAAGAAGTAAATAAGTTGCAAAAGATTAAATATTAATCGACCTTTACCTCTAATTTGTTGATCTATTTATATCTCCACATATCAAGCTGTGTAATATTGACTTAAAATGTAATTAAACACCTTGCTTTACCTCCACACGGCCATGGATAGCACATACTTATTTCAATTAAATTCCTCGTCTTTTAACGCCATACATCACTAATTTCAATTTGTGTAATTCAGTCAGAAGTCAAGCAGATGCTCGAAAGAATTGAAAATATGGAGAACTTTGATTACTCCAAATACATTTGTCTACGTGTTAATAATAGAATCTATCAAAACAAAAAAAAGTGATTACGTACAATAATCTAGTTCACTCGAAATGACTGCTTAGTGACGATAAAAGATAAGTGTCATGATTGAAGTTTACAAAATGATGGTTACTTTGGTCAAAGTAGTTTTATATCGGGGTGTTTAACAATATTAGTATCATACAAGGTAATAACAAATTAATTGTTCCACAGTTCAAACAAGCCGCATTCCAGGTAGTCATTCACCACCGGACGCAAGGACATTTCGTAATGAATAGACAACTTAATATGTTTGTAGCATCATAAAGGTTAACCCTACATCATTTACATCTTTTAGCGCCTGAGTGTGTTCAGTTAATTCCGAAACATCTACATATAATTGTTGTTTGTTTCCTCTAAGTTTTTTTTTCTTCTTGAAATTGTCACTACCTGTGTAATAGATTGGTAATATGATAATCCATTTTTGTTACACTTATTATTTTTGCCTTCAAAACGTATAAAGCTCACATTTATCTAAAGGTTAGCAGAAACGTGAACTTCACAGCGCAGTTAATTTATACAATATTCCACTAATTTACACCACATTGCATAAATTCAACAAAACTTATACCGAAGAGGAGGTCACGAAGTCCCCAAAACTGTGCCCTAGATCCGCTTCCGAAAGGTTCAGATTGCTCTGCAACAGAAAGAAATAGCTCAGCTTGCAGCAGTTAGGTCAGTTTTTCACACTAATTTGTAAATGGAGAAGCTCCCCTCCCTTTTCAGTTCGTATTCATTCAAACAAACTTACTAACTACTTACATTGAAACATGTAAACACAACAACAGCCTTCTCCTCTTAAGTCCATCATTACTATTGTTATCGATCAGTCGTAAACATACGCCAAATTAGACTTCCATGGTCTATATAGACTGTTCCCTAAGGCAGGACTTAGTCAGCTTTAGATAAATCTAAAATAAATCCACTGACTTATCGCCTGATACAGTAATTAATTTAGGGAAGTTAACGATGCAGTATATGACTCTGTGTGTCTTCCGGTCTTCCCGCCTACAATAAGAACAACTGACTACTAGTCAGTTGTAATTAAAGGGAAGTGAAAGTCATATCCGATTTACGCTCCTTTGAGAGTGACAATAGAGTGATAATTAAGTCATGTCACCTATTGTGACCTGATGATAACACTGTTCTAATAAGAATATTAAAGGAGATAATACGTTGAGAATATTAACGTGCAATCATATTTACTTGGACACTTCTTTATTACATTTAAATTTTTTGTGTGTTCCATGTTACGTTTTCCCTCATTGGAAAATGGAGATGTTTTCTACCCAATGACCCCACTGTAGGCGTTTATTTAACAGAAACAATTATCCCATGAAGCTACTTGTATTATTTATTTGTTTTATTTTACTTAAATCCCTTTTATGCAGTGTTTCTTCGCCGGTTTATGCCCCCGGGAGTTTGACATTATCGTCCTTACCGACCAATATAAACCTACGTTTCCTCGTGAAAATTCATCAAGTGCAAACTTTCTCAATTCGCCTCCATATGCGGAAGTTGATCATTATCATTACCACCATTGTCACCATTATTATCATAATTATCATTATCATCATCTACCAGATATGTTCATGTAAGGCATCATCGCCATAATATTCAGGGCCATTGATACCACAATCAATAAGGCTAATATTTCCAATAAATTATAACGATTGATAAAGGTAATGAAAAAAGAAGGGCCTACAAGGTCATTACTAACACTGATGAAATTCACGAAAGGGATACGAATATTTAAACATATTACGTTTCTCTATGATCTTTGTCACTGAATAAGGAAGGTCGCAGTCTTAGGACAATGCAACGTCGCTAGCAATATAAAATGGTGTGACTTCTAGATATAAGCCAAACGATACTCCAATGACGAAGACATGTGTCAGCCTAGTGTTAACGAACGTTAACGTTAAGAGACAAGCAGGTAGGTATCAGGAGTGTGTATTTCTGTTAGGACTCTTGTGTAGAAGCATTGTCAACTCTATGTAACCATTGTGGCTGCATCGTTCTAGATTTGCCATCTTTCGCCTATCGCTGATGATCAATGTTGAAATATAATTTTCTCAAAGCGTCTGCAGAAATATAAAATTTACCTTTTGCGAAAATTATAAGTCAATAAAGGTAGCATATGAGCGGGTTATATTTTAATATATTCACAAAGCCGCAGAAACAGATGAGAAAATTTCTAATCAGAGCAATACTGGGGCGGCTCATCATAGTACAACAGTTGTAATGTCAGTCATCCGGAAACCGTAAATTGATAACGCTTAAGCGAGCCAACAACAATGTTCACTGTATCGGATACGGCTGCATTCACTATGTCAAGAAATAAGCGCTAGGTACTTGACCAGTGATTGGTTATATGAAGGGCCGGGATACTGCTAGAGTAAGTCACTTACAAGTAGATGGAAGTTAGTTCAGCTTGTTTTTTTATAGGAAGCCGACGAATGTCACCGTGCTTCATAGAAAAGGCTACTAACATTTGCTGAATAAGTGTGGGTTTGTCCTTCACAGAATGTTCGGATCTCTCTAAGGTCCCCAAGAACGACGCACGTAAATAATAGATGAGCCATACTGTGAGGCTATGTTAGACTGATGGCTCCACATTCTTTGTTGGTCTCAGTACATATGTTATGTATGAAGTTGTTATATTGTACAACCTTTTGCAGATTTGCAGTTTTGATTAAATCATGAGTTTGTCTATTACCTCAAATTAGACGCATACTGCGTATTTGGAGCTTATTAGGCTTTTCCGGTGTCTCTCGAAAGTTAAATTTACATCTTTGGTATGCAGGAGATCAAATCCATCAGCATAAAACTGCTACATTCTCCCAGGATGAACATTCATTTTAGCGCCACCGTACTGCAATTGCTAAGTAACGGAAATGACGCTTGTCGGAATATATCATAGAGATTGCCCGTGTAAGACATTTTACGGGTAAGAAGGGCCTAGCCATAGAGATACATAAAACACTCGTTACCTAGAAATGCCAGGTGCCCTTGGTCGGCTTCTGGTGCCAATGTATCTGAATCGGCTTCTTCACGATTACTCCAGGTGATATAATAATCTCAGGCTTAAAACAGGGTTTGTTCTGAAGCAGAAACCGCCATTTCATATTTGGTGATTAACCTGGATTTAAAGGTAAAATATGATTACTTCACTTCCACTTCCCCACTCATCATTACTTCATTCCCAGATCGTACCCTGTTGGAACAAAAAAACAACAACACCCAAAACAAATAAACCAAACCGAACTAAGCCACACTATACAAGGTTGTTTCTGATCGTGAAACGTATCACAACAATCCAGATTATCAGCCTCACATTATTGATACGACTAATAAATAGCTATAGCTGGAGCAGATCACGTGATATCAAGCCATGCTGTTGTTATTGCGAGGTAGTAAAAGTCTCTGGTTACCATTGGCAACTATCACGTCGGTATTGTGTATTACCACTGTTAGGTGACACATAATGACATGTTTACATTAATTGTTATTGTAAACGTAGTACATCGCGGCTTCGGTTATGTGTACTACTGTTGTAGACGTGACACATCATTGCCAAAGATACGTGTATTAATGTCTTAGACGTGACACATCATGGTCCGGATACGTGTGCTAATTTTGTAGACGTGACGCACTGTGACCGGGTGTACTTGTACTACTGTTGTAGAAGTCACACCCTATGAACTGGGATACAACCATCACTGTTGTATAAGTCGCATATAATAATGTATAATAATGTACATTCATACTGAAGGAGTCATAGAGTAAGATCGGAGTACATCTACTGTTGTCGTGAAGTCTCTGGATGCAGTAACTTCTGGGTACATTTAATACTATTGTATCTTTTACACATCTGGGACATACAAGCGTAAAACTTCTTACAAGTAGGTCTGTACCGTAAAGTCATACCTTGAGGCCTAAGTAAGTGTATTACTGCTGTATAATCTACACACAAAAAGGCTTGATTACATCTTTTACTGTTGTCTAAGTCAGACAATAAGACAATGGTACATCTCCTGATCAGAAAAGAACAGAAAAGGGCCCTTTTACGAATATTGTTGCAGCAATATGTTATACTATATGGTAACGTGTGTTACCATAAAAAACAGTAAAATTGTATGGTTTGGTTACTATTGTAAACACACGATGAGATTTGGCTATATTTACTATTGTTGCAGACTAGAAACAACACAATGAAGTTTTGGTTACATATATTACTGTTGTAGCAGCCGCACACTGAAATATGTTTATACACGTATATTATTGTTTTAGAACATACAAAATGATATGTGGTTACATATATTAGTAATGCGTATAGGTTACATATATTGCTATTGTAAGAGTCATACAACGAGATATAATTACCTTTATCACTGTTGTTAAAGCCAAATATTTTTATTTACTTTCGCGTATACTTTTTATAGAAGCCACACACTGAGATTTTGTTACATATATTACTGTTGTAAAAGCCACACCATAAGGCCTAGTTACATGTATTATTGTTATAAAAGTCACACAATGATATACACGCCATATTATTTTGCCGCACAAGGAGAGTAGTGGCTATGGTCACTATGGAGCTAGTGACCTTTACTCAGATGCCGCTAGTGACCTTTACTCAGATTACTCACAATCAACTGTTAATGTTAAGAGTACATCAACAGGGTAGTCATTATGTTAATGTGTTATTGTGTGCCTCTATTGTATCGTGCTTCAATGAATGGCTCTCTAACTTCTCTGACATAGGTATATCAATACGGTAGCCAATACTACTTTAGTAGCTACTAATTTAATAATTACAGCTACTAATATTAGTATCACTGTTTTTTTCTGTTGGGTTACTAATATTTCTGCTGATTTTGCAATTACAACAACAACAACAAAACTACTATTACTACTACTACTACTATTATTCCTATTATTATAATTGTTCTGACTTAAATGAGCATCACCATTATCACCATCAGCACCACAACTGTATTTACTACTACTACTACTATAATTACTACTATTACATCTACTATTACTGTTATTACTACTACCTCTACTACTGCAACTACAATTACCACGACTTCTAATACTACTACTATGACTACAGTACTCCTAATATTACAACAACAACTACTACTACTACTACTACTACTATAGTTACTGATACTACTATTAACAGTATTATTCTTACTACCAATTATCATGACCATTATAACTTATCCCTATAGTAATGAACTAATATTTCATCCATCACTAAATGACAGTAGTACTATTTATTATTATAGTATATCAACTTAATATAAATCTACGGTTAAAACATGGTATGAGTCATAGCATGACATATTGGTGACGTCATGCTGAGTTTTGGAGTTGAACATTAAGTCAACGAATGCTGGAATTAAATGGGCGGTAACATCTAACACTGATGTACGTTAGCTTAGAACCAAACCTGTTCAAAGACATGTGCATGCACATACAAATATATGCGGATCAGCATTAACGTGGACACACACACACGTC